>VDFB02337284.1:192897-273670 GCA_007258455.2 Sequoia sempervirens
AAAAACAAAACTCTATGTTCTGCACAAGTGGAAAAATAGAAGATTATCAAAAAAAAATTTGAAAAATATGAGTGCACCACATATTGGAGTCCTTGATCCAACAAAAAAAAAAAATTCGATACATACAGTAAAAGTTATGCATTATACGGTTGTGTTATGTTTTGAATTATGATCAGTTAACTTTGAAGCAGTTAAAGAAAATATTCAATAAAACTAACTCTAACCAATTAGAGCCACTAGATGTCGAGTTAAATTTAAATTTGAAAAATTGGAATTTTATCTTTCAAGGAAAAAAAGCTATGTGTTATACGGTGTGCGTCACTTTTTAAAAATGCTATTTTTTGAAAAAAAACCAATTTTTGTGGGAGATGGAAAAAGAAGTGTAATCTGATTCCAAAAAAATTGAAAAAAATATTTTTAGAATCTACAGACAAAATATGACAAGACTCTAGTTTGCATCATCTTCAAATTCCTCATGGTTTAATCGCTATAGGTGCCCAAATGTGGAAATTTTGTTTAAAAAAAAATATCAATGTCCAGTTTGGCCAAAAATTGTAAACCACTATTGTGGGATCACCCCTTCCAATAATTTATATTTTCTTTATGGATTTCTTTAGATGGCAACCATCTACAAGTGATTCAAGGTGTAAATATATTAACGAGATTTAACAAAAATATACAGTATATTACATAACAAGTAAAACAAATGGCAATTATAAGATGTATACAAAAAATTGAACTAATATCACTACTTACCTCATGTATTTTTCAAGATCGTATATAACTTTCTTGACATTGTTGTCAAAGTTATTAAGGAGAGATAAGAGGTGAGCGTGCTACAACAATTATAAAATGATCTTTCAATTCTTTTCCAAAAGTAGTAAACACAATACGCTGAAAAGTAAATGCATTATACAAGTGTATATAATATTCAAGAATAATTACCTTAATGAAGGTATGCCAATCATGCGTTTTCATCCCTGACCCAAATTCACTTTTCTTTGTTATTATATTGTTTATGTTGCAGCCGATCTATAAAATCAAATTTTAAATGACTTTAGCATTACTTTAATACGTTAATAACCAAGGAAGGGAACTTATATTAATTTGGTCTCCATCGCTATTTAATTGAATGACATTTTTCATTGCATGATTGGCTTCTTGAATATCACTACAAATTTTGACAATTTTTTCTTTGTGATGCCTTCCATCCAATATTTTCCATAACGTTTTTGTTTTATTCTTTTTGATATGCATTGTATTAAACAAATGCACAATTTGTAGTTGTTCATAGTAGGGAAACCTACTAAATTGTCTTGGATAACTTTTCAGTCCTTGTGGAAGCTAACCATTAATGCCTTGATGAGCTTCATGAAGCATATAAGTTAAACAAATTAACAATGAAAATCATTGTCAATTAAAACATGAGTAAACACAACACAATATAAAAATATAAATTCAAAACATATCATATATGATAGATAAAGAATTTGATCTAATGTATAACCTTGATGATTAATTCTATTATATTCCAACTTCGATAGGCGAGGTGTCATTCTTCGTGGTTTTGATGTAGTCTCTTCTTTCCCATTGAAAATATGTTTTTCAGTAATTCGATATTTATGATTTCTATGGAGGAAGTGGCTATACTCATCAAACACATGATTTCTTGAACTTGTTGAATGATGAGATTTCATCTTTGGACCACAAATTGGACATGCAAATTTTCCCTTTGTTTGAAGACCTGCAAGATTATATATAATTGGATTAAATATGTCAATTTTTATAATTATATATAATGAATAGATTATTTTAAAAACATGCATGATATCTACTTCATAAAATTAAATATTGTTAAAGTGCATTCGAATGTTATAACATACCACAAAAATGTGTTAACCTTGGGGCATCATGAATTGTTCATACAAGCATTGCATGGAATTGAAATTGTCTTTGTCCTATTGTTCTAGAGATGTCATACATAGTGACGCCATTCCATAACTTTAGTAACTCATCGATAAGAGGCTCGATATATACATTCATATCTTTAACTTGGTACTTACCTAGTTGAATGAACATAAACATTACACCAGTGTACATAACAATTTCTTTTGCCAATATATATAAATTAACCTTGCTGACTATTGAATAGAAGCACGTATGTCGTTGTCAACAAATAAGACAAATGAAGATGATATATGTTAAGTAAATTAGTGCAAACCATTACCTAGACAATTATTAATGACATTCTGCTCCCTCTTTGACATCCATAGAAGAATATTGTGTTGATATAAAAATAGGCCTCAATTCTCTCCAAATGTGATTTGTGCAGAAATAGCTCCCAATAAACTGATTATAGGTTCTTCTTTAAAGTGTGGTCATTTTCCTCTATATCTAAATGCGAACCATCCATAGGAATTGAAGAATCATCTCACTTCTATTCTATGCATTGTAGTATAAAATTGTGCTAAGCTTTCGCACCTGAATAATCATTTCATACGTGGAATAATGGGAATATAACGAAGAACCTTGCGAGGCACCTTTTTTGTTAGCTCATATATTTGATATCCACTGATATGACATTTTGGGCATTCTATTGCAAATTCCTATTGTTTATGATATATAATATAATCATTGGGAGATGCATCTATTACTTGATACTCCATTCTGATATCTTTCATAATTCCAGATAAATCTCAGTATGAGTGAGGTAAAATATTTGATGGTGGTAACAAAAAATCACCAATCAATCTACAAAAAAAAATATTTTTTTAATATAAAGAATATTAATGGTACATATTTCATCATTTATTTACTAGTGATGAACTAACAACAATTAAAATAGATGAAAAAAGATGAAATATATGACATACCTTAACATCCGTGAGATTGCTATATTTGATAAACCATTCATAACCTTCAAGTTCAACAACAACAATACATCATAGAGAAGAGTTGTTTGAGAGCCTTCATAAAGGGGCTTGTATGCCTTCTCAAGTACAAGTAAATCATGAACATCATCAAACTCATCTCGATCATCATAATCAACTTTGCCACTAAATGTGTCATGGATCAGTGTATTTGTACCATCATCTTCAACTATGTTTTTTTGCGCATGATCATCTTCTTCCATAGGATCATTAACTTCATCTTTGATATTCACAGCTCCATGTTCATCCGCTTGCAAAACCACATTCTCCGGGTTGTGATAATCCATATCATCTACCCTAGGGTGCTCCACCTTTCTAATAATTATAGACACAAATAAACCATGATCATGATCAAGTGATTATATATATATATATAATGTTAAAATGACATAAACATTTACAAATTCAATCAATATAAATACATTTAATGAACAACTTACCAATGGATGATAAACATGCCCCCCTTCAATGTGACCATGTTTCCTACAATGTTTCTCAGCTGTTGTCATTAAAAGTCATCTCGTCTTTAAGCCCTTGAAATTATTGCAAGGAAAATAACATTTCCCATCACCCTTTCTTTTCAATCTATCTCACAATCTATCGAGTGTCTCTTTATTTTGTTCTAGACTAATATTATCTGACATGATTTTTCTTTACCAAGCTTGACTATTTAGATCTTCAAAAAATATCAAACACACACTCCAATAATTTTTATTCATAGACACGTAACAAAATATAATAATTCTTATATTTTACACCAAAAAAATTTGGCATGCAACCACCCCTGTAAAAGAGAAGATAGTCTGAAGTTAATGACCCCAAAAAACACTTTAAAATTCTAACTCCAAAACTTATTAAATTATGATTTTAGAATGATTTCCAACCGTTAGACTCCTAATATTAGAATATTGAACTTGATCACAAACTTCCTACAATGATGGAGGTAGCGAGCTAGTAAGAGCAAGTGACCCATTCTTAAGGAGCAACAAGTCAGAATCATCATTGATAATGTCAATACAGATTTATCCTTTTAGTTAAAGATATAATGTGTCACTTCTTATGACGAGCTTATCCCTAGGGCCCTAAACATTGAGAGAGCCCTAATCACACAAGCAAACACACACTAGTAGAATTTGGCAAATAAATGACTAGGTAACTAAAAAATTTAGTCACAACAACTAAAAATGACTAAATTCTGCTCATTTTTTGCACCCCAGCTATAAATGATTAAATAAATAACTAGTTTGGTCATTGACTAAAAATTATTTAGTCACACAAATAAAAATGACTAAATAGTTAGTCATTTCTTTAGTCACAATCCATTTGAATAAATAATTTAAGGAATCAAGAATATAGCCCGCCAAAATACTCTAAAACTTTAATAAACATACCCTAAAACTTTTGTCAAAATATTATTTTTAGGCGTAGCCCACCAGAATGGAGTTTTCATTTTAATAAATATACTCTAAAACCTTCATCAAAAAATTATTTTCAAGCATAGACCACCAAAATGGAGAAGTGTTTCAATAAAGAATGATACAAAACTGTGAGGAGATGTGCATGAAAGGAGTCATAGGATTCATTGCTACTTATCTCATTCCTACTCTGCTCAACAAATCTTACATTGTTCCCGCTACTATTTGTGATCTAGGTATTTACTTGACATATATTTGCATAATCTCAAATTCCTTCAGAGGCTTTTAAAGTATCAATGTATTCTATATAGGGTTTAGAATGATTTATTTGAATTAAAAAAAAATGATGTATTTCCCTGTAATTAGATAAGGTGGAGATCTCCTAAATCTGCCCCAACACACTATCCTCTTTGGCACTATATTCATTACTCCAGCTACTAGGGTTTTGCATGTGACATCTTTAATATCTTCATGACTGTGGCTTTTAAATAGATCCCAGACTTTTCTATAATCCTTTTCATGGTAACCCTTGAGTTCCATAATCCACCTTCAATCTCTTCTAAGAATGTTGTCTTAAGCTAGACTAGATAGTATGCATATAAATCAAGTCCTTCATACCTACCATTGTTCCAAACCACCACTCACTACCTTGCTTAAAATATTGCCTCCATAAGAACAATAGCATGTTTTAAAAACATGTGGTTGTTAGTAATTGACCATTAAGGTGACCACTTTTATCAAGATACAATGATATTTTTGTCTTCAAAATCAAGGCATTATGAAAGATAACATTGTGAATTGTTTCTTGTGTATGATTTGATTTTCTTGCAAATTTAATGCTTTGCTAACTTACTTTAAGATTGGGTATTGCACCCTCAGCTGTAATCTCAAACAACTCACTCACTATCACTTGAAGATTCCTTTCATGAGCATCCTTCTATAAAATCAAACTATGCCCTATAGACTACCTACTTACTATAGGGGACTCATTGTTTCATGGTATTGTAGATCTTAAGATCCTTCAACCTTATTGACACTACTTCACAGTCCACAAGGTATTGTTCACTATTCTCCCATCTTTGATGAGTCTCAAAACACTACTCAAACATGCAATCCACTACCTCCATTATACATTAATGGCTAATAAGTAACATTGAACCTATGATTACCACTATTATTTCATTTGGACAGTCATTCCTTGATTGCATTTTCCTTGTCTAACACTACCAAAAGAATTTGAAAAACCCTTAAGGTTAGCAAGGGGGTAAGGAAACTCACTATTAAAATCTCCACTTTACTATGCAAGGTTTGAGCTTTATTATCTTGTCACTGCTCAGCCTCTTCTTGACTGTCACATCTCAAGTGACTGTCATTCTTCTTACCGTAGATTTCATTTACAAATTTCACTAAGCTACATAGTGTGCTTGTTATTGACTACAATCTTTAGATTGCAAGATTTTATTGTTAGCTACAATGTCTCAATCTTTCTAGTATTGCAACATCACTAATCTACTAGAGTTGTTGTTTATGTTTCTATGGAGGCCTAGCTTTAATACTTTCACTAATGGTTATTATTAGATCACATTATTATGGTTTGTAGTAACCCAAGATTGCATTCACGTATGTAACAAACTTGGTTTGTAGTTTAAGCTATACACTTTTAAAGAATATTAATGTTCACATTATTTTAATGCCTTGAATTTGAAGAAAAAAATCTCATTGTATCTTCATGATGAAAGTGGTGACCTTAATGGTCAATCACTAACAACCATGATTTTAAAACACGTTATTGTGTTTATGGAGGCAACATTTTAAGCAAGGCAGTGAGTGGTGGTTTGGAACAATGGAAGGTATGCAGGACTTACTTTATATGCATACTATGTAGTCTAGCTTAAGACACCATTCTTGGAAGAGATTGAAGGTGGATTATGGAACTCAAGGGTTACCATGAAAAGGATTAAATCAAAGACTGAGATCTATTTAAAATCCATGGTCATGAAGATATTAAAGATGCCACATGCAAAACCCTAGTAGCCAGAGTAATGAATACAGTGCCAAAGAGGATAGTGTGCTGGGGTAGATTCAGGAGATCTCCACATTATCTAATTATAGGGAAATACATCATTTATTTATTTTTTAATTAAAACAAATCATTCTAAACCCTATATAGGATACATTGATACTTCAAAAGCCTCTAATGGAATTTGAGATTATGAAAATATATGTGAAGTAACATTCATAAGGTTTAGAAAATCTTGATCACTCTCTAGAATAGCCCATTAAACATGGGTTGTGCTTGAATGCACTACGTAATTGATATAACACAACCACTCTACATATCAACCAGAGTTATAGGCTCTTTATTACAGTAAGAGGTAATCACTCTTGGATCATGCTATAATTACATCATAACTTGTTAAACTTGAGACAACCTGAATGCACCCAATGATGATTGACACCTACATTATAGTTGAATTAACTACATTATATGAGTACCTCCATTTCTATCACAACTTAGTGATTAAACTTGGGTCACACATGAATGCATCATGTATTTGTTATAGCACAACTATGCCACATGACCAATAGAGTTATGGATGACATAATTATAGTCACAAGAATCTATTGCTTGGTTGTGATCTTAGGGTGATTCCACACAACAAAATCTGGACATGAAATTCTCAAAACCTTAAACCTCTAAAAATGAAATTTGATGAGATGTTGCTTTAAAATATGATTTTCAAACCTGGAACTACAAATATGACTTCACAACTGAATTCTGCAAAAAGAAAATGACTACCCTCAACCTGGCGATATTTTGTTGAATTTTTTATGATTTTTCCCAAAAAATCATCCTTAGTTATCCACAAACTATCTCAAGTAGAGTAAAACACTATTGCAATAAATCAGTGAATTCAATTTTCTTTATGTTGGCCACAATTTGATTTTTTTCTTATTTTTCATGTTTGTCAAAATTTTAACGAAACTAATAGTCAAAATTTCAATGAAACCAAGGTTCGTTGAAATTTTGACAAACGTCGGGGATAAACTTTTAAAAATTTGAAAATTACACATCAAATTTTACAAGCACCCGATGATACATCAAATTATACATATTTCATTAGAAATTTTCATCATATTTTGCAGTTAAAGGAGTTAGTGATGTATGTGAGTTATTCGAGCTACATGCTAGATACAAAAATCTATTTTGTTATGTGGAATAACCTCTTGTAGGTCACCAAATAAATTCAATACCCATCAATAAAATGTTTATGGAAAATTATGGTGTGAACATCACTTTGACAACAAAGATTTCATGGGTATGTGCAAGATCATCATGGAAAAAATAGGCCTTTATGTGGCGAAAAATTTCAGAAAAATCAGAGTTAGACAACTTGATGTAAAAATTTGAATAAGTTATCTATACTATTTCAAAAATATGTAAGAATAGAATTTGTAGAAAATTGAATGTATTTTCTAAACTACTAGGTTTATTTAAAAAAAATATATCTGTTTGGTGAAAATTTGAAATTTCAATAGAGTAGTACTTAAATTTTAGGGAAAAAAGAAGAAGTAGGTGTATGCCTGACCACCCTAACCACAATAAAATGATAATATTTTTTTATAAGATTCTAGATATAAGTAGAGGACTCATGTCCTAATGTGATGCATTTTTTTTGTAATTTTTTTCCATGTAAATAATTAATTATCAATTTTTTATTAAAACTTTTAAAAAATATAAAAACTCATATGTCTGACCACCTTAACTTGGTCAAAACCTCATGGAATTCATTTTTTTTTAATCTTGTAGTATGTAAATCATAGAATGTGATGCATGCTTTGGATTTAAAAAATGTGATATTGTTTGAAAGCTATAGATTTTTTTCGATCAACCTATCAATCAAGACTTTAGTCATAATTCAAATAGAAAATGAATAATAATGATTTATTAAATTCAAAGTAAAACATAACTTATATTGGTGGAAAGCTGAGATTCTCCTCTAAAAGCCCTTTTTGTTTCATCAATTTTGGGTAAAAAAAAGTCGTCAGCCACATACCCTACACATACCCATCATATCACCACATTTTGGCCCATCATGATCTTGCACATACCCTCATACCTAAAGTAACATTATCCATTATCATTCATTACCAAATTCAATTATTGTTTATTTATCCTTTGCCTAACCTAGGATAAGCCCTCTTTACCGTCATCATTTTTTGTTTGTGGAGGTGGAAATGTTACCAAAATATAGTTTGACTTAGGAAATCTCATATACAACACAACAACACAACCTTTCCTCTTCTTTTTCATGTGTGGATTCAAAATTTTCATCAACAAGTAACAAAAATATGTATAAAAGTCCAAAGAAGGACTGTACATTCAGAAAATTATTTCATGCATTCAAAAAGCCTCAACTTTAGAAAAGGGTGCCTCACGATTGTCCCTCAACTTGAGGTTCATATTTCATATGTAGGTTCCTTTTGTCATTATTTCTTAGTTCTATAACTTTTTTGTAAATTTATGTTTTCATATTTGCGAATATTTGATATTTTCATATTAGGTGTTTACAATAAATTAGGTCAATAAATTCACTTTAAATTAATTTATTTTCTTGGCAAAAAAGGAGCTAAACTTGAGGAAAATTGGATTTCCTTCTAGGTTGTTATCCAATCTTAACACCCTTGTTGGTTTGAGTTCTAATGTAAAGGCAAGGAAATATTGAGTTAATATACCACTTACATATAGGATCTCTTTTCCCCCTTTATATTTTGGTGAACCAGAGATTATCCTACACTTTCTTGATCATCTTAATTTAATTGCATATCCTTGGATCTGATTTGTTATTCAAAGCATTGAATTTTAATATATTTACATTTGCAAGAATTTGTGTAGTTGCACAAAAAAAAAGATATAAATATTTCCATTTCTTGATCTTTTGTAAAAAACTTGAAATTTTATCAAAATTATTGTAAAACTTTAGCTTTGTTTGTATCAGTGCATGAATTCGATTGAACATAATAGTATTTTCAAATGATTACAAATAATAATTCATTACATCTAGTAACTTTTCATAAACAAATTAGGTAATCTTGATTTTTTTTTAGCTCTATGCAATATCAAACCAAGATAGTCATAGTCTTATATCTGAGTATATTGTGAAACATGTTCGAGAAATTAAAACTTTTAAAAATTTCATTTCTAGACAAGGGAACCTCACCCTTGTCCTAATCTTTTTCTGCTTAGTTTTCTGCATGCTAGGCCTTGACGAATAACCTCCATTTAGATCTAGATCCTATTTTTGGTAATCTATCCTAAAACTTCTAGATTTTATTGTACATTGCTAGTTTGGCCCTAATTCACCTAATTCATAGCATTACCCTAAAAATAATTGTTTCTCCCATCAAAAGTGAATAAAATCCTACCTATTCTAGTTGTATCACCCATGGGGATATCAACCAATCAATGTTTCTTTTCTAAACTTTATAGCTTCTCTAGATACTTCCTTTCACCACTCCTAAAACATATCCTCAACCAAAATATATCATCTATCCTCCTCATTTTCCTCAACCCCAAACTAAAACTTTTCTCATTATTGGAGGACCTTCAAACCAACCAGAACCTCTAGTCATATCCTAAACTTTACAAAAACACTCACTCAAAACAATTATATACACCAAAATGTGTTATATAGCAACCACATTGTCATGCAATTGCTCACATGTATAAAATAGTCAAAATAATATAAAACCTAAGAAAATGAAAACCACTCCCACTTCCATTTCATTTCCTCAACCTTATCTTCCCCCATGCCTCTTTTCCCTCAACATAGTGGTAAAGAGTATGATCTTGTTGAGTAACTTTGTAAAACTCCAACTAAGATCTCTCTTTGGGACTTAATTCAAATGTCACCTACATATCATGGTATGCACCAAGAGGCTTTGAAGAAGACTTTTTTACCACCATATGTTAAACCAAAAGACATATTAGTATCCTTGTTAGATGATATGATTACAACAAACTTTGACATTACATTCCATTAAAATGAATTACCTCCTCCTAAAATACTAAACCAATACATGATGCTCTCATGGTTTGTGTCATCATTAATGATACTAAAATTATGCGTACTCTAATCGATAATGGATTGGGTCTTAATTTTTGTAGCATTGAATTTTTAGAGTGGTGTGGATACGTCTCTCATTAAACTTGATAATATATCTATTCTTGGCTTTAATAATTTTTGTAGGAAACCAAATTGGTTACAATCACATTATCCATTAAGGTAGGACCTATATTTTTTCCTACCCTTATCCATGTCATGCCCAATATTATTTCACATAATCTTCTTCTTGGTAGTTTATGGAATCATTCCATGAGAGGAGTACCATTTACTCTTCACCATACAATGAAGTATGAATATAATAACAAGGTCTATATGGTTAAAGTAGATTGAAAAATAATGTTACAAGCCCAATATAACTATAACATTTCTAAATATCTTAGTACTTTGATTCCATCTTCAAAAGTTGAACCATTACCTTCCAATGATAAGGATACTATTACTACACTCTTTGGTAATGATTGTGGTTCCTTAAATTTTACACCTACTTTCATTTAGGAGTGTAAAATCTCACCATCAAAGACCAATGAATTGACACAATCTCAAATCAATAGCACAACTCATTCAAACAATGACAATGGTCCAAATAATGTTTTATATTGAAGTGCATGTTTTTGTTATGATTGGTGTTCATTACATTTTACAACCTCATTTGTGGTAGAGTACAAAATCTCACAATCTAAACCTAAAGAATTTTTTTTTCATTTGCACAATATTCTACTCCTTCTATATCAACAAATCTACAAACAACATCATCCCATGATGGTGATGGGGGCTCTTTATCTCTTTTCCCTCATGTGTTGGAAAAATCTTATAAATATCCTCCTCATCCTAACATAACAACACTGAAAAAGAAGTTACATTCTTGTAAAAAAATCAATTCTTCTCATGATAATACCCATCTTTCAACAAATAATGATTTAAACAAGAATTCTTCACCATCTAAGTTCAAATACAATTACGAAGTTGGATTTAAAATTCATTATAAACTTGGATACAATGAAAACATGGAACAAGGATTTAAGTATCTTGAGAAGCTTAAATTGTACCTTGCTAAAAGGGTTTTACGTTTCCAACCTTATCCTTTATCCATCTCCAAGAAGGGGATACAATTTTGGTGGTCACAACTCTTTTGTAAATTTATAAATATTGTTTTCAAAATGATGTTCTAGAGAAGAAATGTCATGTCAAAATGATATTTTCTATTTTGAACAAATAGTTAATGAAAAATATGGCATCCCCACTGAAATGGTTATGTTTTAAATACACACAAATTTTAAGATTTATTTAAGAAAATGTTTATCAAAATAGAAAAATAAAAATCATGCACTAAAGTTTCAAATTATAGAAACTAAAAGAATAATTGAAAGAAAAAAATAAATATTATTATATAAAAAGCAAGGTTCCACTTAATCTTACTTTTAGTATTTTATCAACAACTAAAGTATAGTGGCGATTCTATAAAAACTATATAGATGATTTTTGTTTTTTCTAAGAAAATGGAAACTTACAATAAACTAAAAAATCTATATTGCATTAGTTTACATCATTTCAAAATTCAATGTGTGTGTATATATGTGTTTTACACACATATGTATATATCTATGTAAAAATATATGTATGTATGCATATATATGTGTGTGTGTGTGTGTATGCGTACGTACATACATATATATGTATGTCTATGTATGTATATACATATACATATATGTGTATATATATGTGTGTGTGTATACATTCATACATACATATACACACACACACATACACATACACATACACATACACACACATATCACTTTATGATGATTCAAGTTAAAAAGTTAAATAGGTGTTGGTCATTTGTTTAAAAAAGTGACATAAATTTAAAATTTTACCCTTCAATCATAGGTATTTTCAAATTTTAATATTGAAACATAAATTTTTGTATTAACATTATTTAAATTTCAATATATTTTTTATCTAACTCTATTTTATAAGATTCCAATAAAACCTTATTTGTAGGCCCCTAGTTGAATCATCAAAATACAATGAACAATTGAGCTATCTTACAAAGTCATGACCTAATTCTAGAGAACTAGGGATAGTAATTTTTCATTTTGGGATTTGATTCACTTTAAGAGATGTGAGATGCCCAGTGATTCATTTAATTTCAAAATTGTGTCAAAACACTCATCAATAATTATATGAATCCATCCTAGAAACTAGATTAGAGAAAATCTCACCTCTCTCATTACTAACTTGATGCTTAATGTTAAAAACTAATTATTTCAACTAAGGATTGAAGGGGAGAGGAAACAAAGATTTTGAATGATCAACATCCTATTTTGAATGCCATGAATTTTAGTTTTGTGGAGATGTCATTGAACCTTTAAGAGTTTTGTTAATTAAGCTAGGACCTTAGTTCACCAAATTCACCATAGACTATACAATAATAATTAAAATGTGAATCTATGCATTAAATAGAAAGAGGATTTCATTAACAATGTTTAAATTTGTTGTTCTTTTGCATCTTCTTGTTGATTCTTTTATGACTTTTATAATTGACCCTTATCCTTGTTTAAGACAATTAAGTTTTTAAAGTATTAAAAAAATTAAAAAACCTTAATCATATAAGTTATTCTTATTATTTTACATTTATCTTTTTTAA
This sequence comes from Sequoia sempervirens, assembly GCA_007258455.2. NCBI lineage: Eukaryota > Viridiplantae > Streptophyta > Pinopsida > Cupressales > Cupressaceae > Sequoia > Sequoia sempervirens. Next base: position 206,018 of record VDFB02337284.1, read on the forward strand.
AGATTGGATTTTATCTAGAAGTGAAAAGACCGCACTTTAAGGAAGTCCATTGGAAATTGGCAAACTAGCGTTTGAGTTGTCTATTGATTTATGGAAGAAAATTTATGATATATTGTTTCCTAAACATCATCTATTTATACGATTAAAAAATATATAATTAACATAAATAAGATAATTATTAATCATTTTGTAAAAAAATGGTGCCTAAAATTATTATTGAATATTTAATCATTAAAAATCAAATATTTAATAGAATGAATAAAACTAACATAATAAAATTGAAAATAAAATTTATCCCAAAGAAGAATTGTTGACCGATGATAATAATTATAAAAATCATGTTATTCAGACCTGCCAAATAAGATCCTCTATATAAACATGAACAACGGCTGGATAGCCTGCAGATGTCATAATTTGTTAGGAAGATATTTAAACATCATTTAATGTTCCCTTAAAAAGAATATACACAGGAAAGACATTTCACATGAAAAACGTCCTTCCTATGCATCTGTAGACTATCCAACTATTGTCCCTAGTACCTGCCCATAGCAAAGATACTGTTATTAATTAATTTTCAATTCTGAGAACGAAATCAACCAAATTTGGTTGGGTAAAAAAATTGACATCTTCGTCTACCCTTCACATAGATCAAGGATATTCTAGAGCTTGTATTGAATAAGTTCTGACAACTATACATTGGTATGGCAAACTTTAGCTGTATCATAAAGTATATGTGCTCATTTATATTAAAAGGACATCGCAACCATGTGATTTCTCGCATTACTGAAACATTTATAACAGCATAATCAATGTTACATTGAAAACTCTTGTCAAATACCATGTTGATATCGATGTGATTAAATTATCACTCAGCTTTTCTAGCGAATAATTCGTCACAGAGCTAAGAATGGGCATTTATCACTTAGCTAGCTGGCCACCAATGGATATGGCTGATATTTTATTGGAATCGATAATTTAAATTCGGCTTAGACCGTTTTCGACATCAAATAATTTTAACAATTTTAGATAAGATAAAGAGTGTATTTGGGTGAGAGTATTCAGTATTTGAGCATTCTAAATTCATGTCTTTTGAAAATAGTATGAGAGAATTTCAAATCATTTCTATTTTTTTACAACAGTTTACTTGGCAAGTCATCTACTTATAACTAAGGTTCTAGGTCCACATCATAAATATGATGCCACAACAGCATGTCTTTGTTGAGGTGTCCAAAATAGCCCCTAAAAATGGTAGATCGATCATTATGGACTGTCATGTTTTATTGGTATGCTGATGTGGCATCAAATGATTTGTTTCTTTTAGATTTATGAAATACATTTCATTCAATTATCAGTACTCATGATCAACACTTACAATTTTAAAGTCACAACTACTAGTGTTGTAATATTAAAAATATTGGGCATTAAATCAACAAATGCTATAACAACTATTGGAACATGCTCAACTAGTGGGTCCTCTCCCCTAGTTGATAGGTTTCTTATGCGAGTATTTATATTTGGAAAATTGTTTCATCTTGGTAAATTTATCTCACATCATCAAAAAGCATTCAAGTTGCCATTAAATCACATTTAATCATCATAAGTCAGCTTTGTGTTTTCAAAAAACTTATCTTCTCCCAACTCTCCCACTACCCTAACTATCATTAAATACAACTCTACTTCACTCACTTCAACACTCAAAATGTGGTTTTTTTTTTCCAATGTTTTCATTGTTGGTGTCTATGGAGGGGACAAACAACAATCAACTCATACATCATTTCAACAAGAAGGAAAGATTTCAAGGATTTTGAGCTTGAATGCAGTTCTTAGATTCTTTAGTTCTCACTTTATTGAGTTTGTTTTTTATTATGTAACAAATAGGTTTTAGAGGGGTCCCAAAACCCTTAACAGTAAGGTAGCAAAGGATAAAACATTAACAGAGCACAGAAAAAAATAGGAATCTTCCCACAAAGAAGAACACACAAGAAAACGAGGGTAGAAAAGCCAAAAAAATGACAAAAAACCACAAAACAACTAGCCCCTAGGCCAGGTTCCGAATGACCTCTGCCGCTTCCTACTCCAGACTGTTCATGTTAAGTGCAAACTTCTTGATCTCCTAGATGTTGACTAAAGCTTGGTCTGCCTTCCTTTTCAAATTTGCTCTGGTCCTGTTACTCGGCCCCCCACTATCCGGCCACCCTTCCTCATTGTCCAAATCAAGAAACACAATAGTCTTTACTTCATGGGCTTTTTCCAGGTTTTCCACCATGGTATTCATGGTTTGTGCAGTGGATTTTAAAATCTTATGGTTCATAATTAGGACTTTGTGGAGAGAATTTTTAATGTTCCTTAGCTGCTCCTCCATATCCACCTGCTTGCCATCATGATTGTATTTGAAATCCTATAATTCCTCCACCGTTTTCTTGAGGAACTCAACCATATACTTCTTCTCCTCTTTCATCCATAAATCAGTAGCCCAACCACTACCACTGCCTCTTTTATGTCATCATTAGCTTTCTCTAGTTTACTATTCATAGCTCTCTGATTTAACTTAATTTCCTTAATTTCAAAGAACACCCATCTCATAAGCCTAAAGTTATCCACCGCCCCATTGTAGGCTATTGCAAGAACATTAGTGGGAAATTCCCGTTCCTCCTTAAAATAATGATCCCCTACCTTGAGGTCCACTTCATTGAATTTGTTGTCTCGATACACATAGTTTGAACTTTTTAGATTGAATTTTAATCAAAAATTTATTAGGTTTTTGTTTCATTTAAAATCCAATAATTTCTACTCCATTTTGTTCTCAACCTTGCCTTCTCCATGCCTAGTTTGTACAAACACTCTTCCACCATTAATTTTTTATTGAGATAAAATACTTAAACATACTTTCTTGCATACAATATTCTCACCATGAGCTCTATTACAATTATTAAATCCACTTTGAAGTCCAATAAAACCATTTCAAATTTACAAACTTCATCTATTGAAAAAACATTAGAGGTGAAGTGGTTGATGGTGTCTTCATTTATGGGGAAGTAGATAAAACTATTGATGTTGTTGTCTATACTCAAATGCAATGCAAATCAGTTTGATGACCACTACTATAGATCCTCAAAGTGATTGGAAGGAAAATCCACAAGCCAATGTGTTTACCCTCAATGTACAAGGTTGGTTCTGTTGCAAGGTGTGCACCCTTGGTCTCCTTGTGTTGTGCAGCGCAACGCTCGGGCTTGTGACATGGATTCGTTAACTCTAGCAGTTGTATCAAGCATTAACAATCCAATCTTTTGTTGCAAAGGCAACTATCTTGGAAACAATTGGTATCAGAGTCTGGGTCACGAGTTTGAACCCCTCGCTTGCACTCGAGGGGGGGAGAATTTTGCAAGGTGTGCAGCCTTTGTCTCCTTGTGTTGTGCAACGTTTGGGTTCATGACATGGTTTAACCACCTCCCATGGATTCATTAACTCTAGCAGTTGTATCAAGCATTAACAAGTTGATCTTTTGGTGCAGCAACAACTGTCTTTACAATAGGTTCATTCTATGTTTCATTCATTTCTTTTCTAAATAAATTTTATTTTAGGGGTAGGAATTGTAATGAATATAGTTATGTGTTTATAGGGATGAAGGAGAAAAATATTTTATTTTTGAAAAAAAAACCCCTCTTTTATTATGCTTTGATGGGTGTTCATACCCTTCGAAAGCTTTAATTTTATGATAGTGCTAGTAAAAAAAATTGTCACTATAGTAATATTTTGATATTAGCAAGATAACCCAAATGGTAGCAATAACTATTACAAATAGTTAAAAAATTGTTCTTATTGAAAAAACAATTTGTCTCTATGTTCGGGAGTTGCAACTCCCTCATATGATTGGAGTTTTGGAGTTTCTGATACTTTTAACCTCAAAATGTGGATGGAAGTGGAAAAATAAAATAAAAGGGGGAAACTCAAGGCAAGCTTATATAAGATGTTATTTTAGGCTTCTCAAATACAATGGAATGACAAATAAAAAAGAGAAGGAATGTGCTATGACAAGAAAATATGTATACTTCTTTTATCTTCACATCACACTCAACAATGCAAAACTTTGTTGAATCTAGAGTAAGAAATTCCAAAGAGACAAGATAACAACATATAAATAAATATAATCTTGTTAATTTTTTTCTAAAATTAAATCTAGATTAGAATTTACAATTCATGCCCACGAAATGTAAAGAATAATACAAAGAATGATTCAAAGCTATTGATAAAATGGAAAAATTACAACTATAAAATATAATATGACTAAGAGTTAAATAAAATCACTTTATTTCTTTAAATTATGGAGTGCAAAGTCTTTTTTATATCTTAAACAATAATTGTTAGAGAGAAAAATTTCCTCCTTGGAAAATATCTTGTATTTATAACCATTTCCCTTCTAACTAGTTCAGAACCACTTTATAAATAATTCTTGGAATTAGAATATTTAAGTCAAAATTCATGGCCCATATAGGTTTTCCTCTTATCTAGGTCATCATGTCATCCCGACCACCTATAAATTTTATTTTTGCATGGGTTATATAAAAAATTAAATTATGGAACTCAGTGAGTATCTAATTGTTTCAATCTCTTTTATGGTCCTTCCTTGCTAGGGTTCTTATTGGTGGTATATTCAACAATATCTTTATTAATCCATGCAGCCCCCAAACTCTACACTATGAAATCAATCCTTTCTTTGACATATATGATTTCCTTGCTGGCCTCATTACCATATGGAAATGGTAGTATTTGAATTGATTTATCAAAACACATGATCAATTATATTTCTCTCATCATCTAAAATGCCTTAAGTTATCCATCTAGACTTTCAACTAATCTAGACTCATTATCATCTAGTCTCTTTTTCTAAACTCAATTTCATTTTCACAATCCTCTCAATAGTCTTCCATATGTGTAATATGATTATATTTTGGTCCAATTTTAATGTTCTTCTATACATAAGTTTTGTTATCAAATGGAAACCTTTTTTCATAAAAATGTATTACCATTTTCACAAGGCTCCATTTGATATCTCATGCATTGGATGAATATTTACATATGTAGCACTTGAGATGAATTGGGAATGTGATTGTAACTACTTTCATTTCTTTATATCTTTTATTTATTTCCCCTATTATTCTACATATCTCAATAACAAAAAAATATATATTAACAAAGTTGGGGAGCTCGTATAGATCACCTTCAAAGATAGATCTATATGGATATTAAGTAAACCTAGAGAATGAAAGGAAGTAGGGTATGCAAAAATTCTTCCTAAACTAATATTTGAGGAGAGTTGTTAGCAAGAAATTTGGGGGAACACAAAATGGAGTTTTAAGCCACAACTATTTTCTAAGTTTTGTAGTTTAAATCCGAGGCTCAGTAATATAAAGATGAACACCAATGTAATCATAAATATGCTTAACTATTCACACATACATATAGTAGTAGATAACACTATGTAGATAGAACTCTGGTATCCATTATATTAATCAAGTTGAAATTGGTACATTATAATATCTTCCCCTATAATCTTCTATAATTATTTTCTAATCTCTATACATATGGCATGTGTCATACATTCATATATATACATCTCTTCATATGCCTATCCCTTGTATGTCCTCTCTATCTCTTTCTCTTCTCTCTATTCTAATATAATCTATTCAATTCTTCCCTTTTCTATAGATCTCTCTCTATCTATATTACATTATATTATCACATCTTCCTTTATACATATATCTATGGGATGGTACATGACCCATCTATCCTAATTTGAAAGTCCTTTATGCCAAAATGCAGTATGTTTTCCTAGCCAATGTCTTCACTATCCTATTTTTTGGCTAACAACGTCCCAACTTTCAAAATGTTGACTTATCCTCAAGTCAATTTTATTCTACTGGAATTATATCTTTTTAGATGTCCTTGAGGCTGGAAAATGTAATATCCCATTAGTTTTTGGTCCAAGTGTAGCTATTGTGTTTGTATCTGTAGTGCCCACCCCGTTTCGGTCATCGTTGATGTCAAGTAAGTAGTTGTTAGTAATGTCGTGATGATGTGATTTTATTATTTGATTTAATTTTAAGGTTATGAGGTAACACTAATAATATGTTTGGATTTGATTAATAAAATTAATTTAATTATAAGGTTACCTGTTTCATTTGGAATTAAATAAATAATTAGATTCAATGATAAACGTCAATTTAATTATTGTTGGGAGTTAGTTATTTAAAATAATCAGATTAAATGAGGAAAGATAGTTATCATTTAATGATTAAATTCAATTAATAAATTTAAAAGTGATAAAATATTAAAGAGGATTAAATATTAAAATTGTACTTAAGTTTAAATAAATTACGGTAAAAATATTTATTCAATTATATTTTAATTAAAAGTTAATTATTTATGAAAATTTATTTTAGTTAAAATTTAGAGTTAAGTGGAAGTAATTTAAAATAAAAAGAAGTTATTGGTTGAAATTAAATAAATAAATATATATAGTAATGATTAATTAAAGTGGGTAAATAAAATTAGTTATTTTTTTTGAAAATCTTTTACGGGGGAGAAAGAGGAGTTAGGGCGGTTGAACGGAGAATTTGGTATTTTCTTTAAGAGGAGGCAAGAAAAATTTAGGGGGGGGGGGGAATTCTCTCTGTGAACCAATTGGAGAGCACCTTCTTATTTGAATGTCGTTATGCTGTTTGTTCGCTTTTTGCATTGACCAAGGGTTTGAAGATGCAGCAAAATTTTTAGGCTTCTATTCTAGCTGATCCATCCCTCAACCTCAATAAATTCAGTTCAGAGATTGGCTGTAAACGATTCAACATGGAATCATTCCAACACAGATAATTCAATTTTTGCATATCCCCTCTGCGAGCATCCTACCATTACAAGGTGCACATTATAATTATTTTTCCTTACGTATAATCTAGTAAAAGTTTTATTGTATGTGCTTCTAATACCAACCCTAGTTTGTAATTAGGTAGAAACCCTAGTTTTTTGTAAACTAATGCCACCGAGTAGAGCAGTTAATAAAATCAACGTAAATTTATGTTTACAGAAATGGATGTCAAAATAGAAGAAAATAAAATAAAATAAATTTAAATAAAATTTGAATAATAATAATAATAATTACCATCCATTGAGAGTCATAATTAAGTTGTGATATAACGAAAATAAAATTAATTCAACAAGAGTAATCTAATTTTAACCTATAATGATTTATTGTTTTAATAAATCTAATATTAATTCTCTTGATTTTGGCCGATAGCGGCAAGTTAAGTAGTTATTGAAAGAGCAGGGCATTTCACTAGTGTAATTCAGGCCGACACCCGCTATAATTTCTCAGATTGGTTGAATTTTGACAAATTATCACCTATGCTAATAAAAAAATGGGTAGACTCTGCAGGAAATTCTCATAAGTCACGTATTTGCACCTCACCTTTCTCTTTTTTTTAGTTTTGTGGATAACATTCGGGATTTGATAATAATACCAGTAAATGGCGATATTTCCAAATTCCAAAATTCACTTTCTTTAAATGGCGTCTCACATTTTTGCAACCATAACCATCTCCAACTTGGAGGAAAACTTGGTTCGTGTGTCTTCTCTGATGCCGTCCATGAGCAGATTGTTTAAGTGAAGAAATTGAGGACCAATGAGCAGATTATTTAATTATCTTGTTCTGCGCAATGTTTCTAGCCTTGCCAATTACCTCCGTTCAGTCGAAGCTGAAAAAAAAAATTGATGTTATTAGATATAGTGCTTAGATGAGCTCCTTCACTTAGTCTGGTAATCTAAATTTATAAATTCCCCTGAAACCATTTGAAAAAAAAAAAAACCAGCACAGCTGCAACATCAGACTTGCAAAAGTGTAGTAAATTAAATAGTCACTCTGAAACCCTTGGCAGCCTGTCACTGTCACAACAATTAGAGTTGAAACGTTGTACAGAATTAAATAGCCTCTCTGATTTCTTTGTCAACCTGTCTGAGTTATGGCATTTGAATTACCAACTACATATATGAGTGACTTTCTATTTATTTTGAATTTATATATATATTTTTGATTACTTATATAAGTATAGACACATAATTATAGATTAAAAGATTTGAGTGAAGGTAGTCTTTTATATTTAAACTTTATGAGGATATTTCAATATATAAGTAGATTTGTATGATGAGTATTATTCAAAAGGAAATGGTTCGTATTTATACAATATGTTTATAAAATATGAATAATTTCTTTAATTGTTTTGTTTATAATTTTATGGTGGTGTAAACGTAAATTATGAATCGAGTGTTAGAAGGTTCGGTAAAATAGTGAGTTAAGTAAAAGTGTAATTTTATTTTATGGTAAGTGAAGTAGTAAAAGGTGATAAAGAATTTTAATTAGATAGTTGATTTGTAAATGAAGTATTGAATTCGCTTTAGAAAATAAAAGAATTGAGTAAATAATTAAAGTAAAAATGGTTATTTCGATAGGTTGTTTAGTAAAATATTATTTAACCAAGGATTTTAACGGAATAAACATTATTGAATTAGGTATTTAATTTTGTTGTAGATAAATGAACTGTGTATTTAGTTAAAGTAAATCGATTTATATGGAATTATTCCTTAAGACTTTGTAATTAATGTGTTTATATTCAGAAAATGATTCTTTTTATAGGAGTTAGAAAATTAGAATTATTAGGTAGTTAAGTTATTGAGTAGGTTAGTAAAGTGATTAGAAAGAGAGTTTCCTTATGTTAATAGTTAGTATTTATTTGGGTAACTTTGGAATAATAAATATCTTCCTCTTTAATTTGAAATAAATAATTGCTTATTTTTATAGAGATTTAGTGAATTGAAGTAAATTAAGTTTAAAAGAAAATATATTAATGCATATATATAGGGTTTTAATGAAAGAATACATTTTGCCTATGTGAACTTATTGTGTAACATTGATAGATTAGTTTATTCTTACTTTGGTTAGTTCCAAGTGGAATAGTTAAATTAGAAATAGTGAAAAGTAGAGTTTTGTATGTGCTTGCTCTGCGTAAGTAAAATTAGATGATTATGGAATATAATGAAAGTATAAATATTATGTTATTAGAAGAATCAAGTTGCTTGAAGCAGAGGTAATTATAAATAAATAAAAATAAGATGAAATTTTTCTATGTGGTTATTATGTGAAAATTATTTTAAATTCATATGAGAAAAGAGTATTTTGGGCCTTCTTAGATAATTTATTGTGTTAAATGTTACTGGTTTTTTTTTGTTATCTAATGAGTCTATGAATATAATTATTTATCAAACTACTATGTGAAATAATTCATTAGTATCGTCACCTTAGGATTATAATAAAGTTGTAATTTATAGAATTGTCATCTTAGTATTACATTTTAAAGTTATAATTAGGATTCATATTAAACAGTCGATGGAGTTGGTTATCTTTAAACGATATAGTTATTTTAAATATAATTATTTGTAGTAAATACTCTTTTAATTAAATTAAGTGGATACCTTAAAGTAAGTGATAAGAATGTTGAAATAATGCCTAAATTAAAGGAATGTCTTTATGGTTATAAGGTGTGAGTGATTGTTGTTTTAAACAAAGTGTTTTGATTATTGGTTTAAGTGTTATGTAATTGTTTTAAGATGGGTGTGATTTGTGGGATATTTATGGAGATGTCTCGATGGCCTGTTCATTGTAAGTGTTTTATGATAGTGTTCTTCAAGGTTGATGTGTCTAATGGTCCTTGTATGTAATTATGTGTGTAAAATGGGACCCGTATTATTAATCATGATTGTTTTAATTTGTGTTTGGAAGAGTATGCTTGAGAATTAGTGTCTTGTGGCTTATAACATCAGATTATATCTTCACTTTGCAATATTGTGATATCCTTAAATGATGAAAATGTTTGATCGTTAGAATAATGTTCTTTTTAGATGGGTTCAAGTTACTTCTTATTGAATGAATGGATATATTATATTTGAATTAGTGGTTTTATGTATTGTCTCGATAGGTCCTTTCAATGTGACTTTTCGTGAGCTATTTTGAGTTAGGGACTTTCTCTCATTTAACTTACATTTCTATATGTTTTCTTTTGCTCTCTACCTAAGTGGTAATTTGGTTAAGGTTATCTCTGTCATGATTGACAGTTCTGCTTGAGTTGTTAATGAGTCAAATTGAAAAGTTCTTGAGTTATGGGTATTCCGAGAGGAGAAAATAGAGGTTTCCCTTGGATTCCTGATTTAGTTTGTATCGAAGTTGTTGGTGTTGTTGAGTGGAGTTGTTGATCTTATTTTGGTGTATTTGCTCATTATATTTACATTAGAAATAGTTCTTTGAGGTCTTGCAATTATTGCTGTCAGTTCTTTGATGGGGAAACCCTATTGTAACTTTATGAGAATCTTCCAGAGGTTTATTTTGCTATTGGTTAATGTTCCTCCTTTTATGTGCCCTTGTTGTGGCAAGTGTTTTGGTTTCATGTTTTTGAAAGGGTTGTACATGAATCGTTGAGATTTTTATTATGTATTTATGGCAAGATGGGTAATGCCTTGCATACTTTTCTGTTGTGATCTAATGTACTTGTTATGTTGTACAACCCTTGTGTTTGGTTTTTATGTTTTGAGTGTCTAGAGTGGGAGTGGCTCTAAGTGGGTGATCGGCGCACAAAGGGGTGCCAGGATAGCCCTCATTAGAGTGAAATTGAAAAAAAATGATAATTTAAATAATTAATTACGGGGTGGGTAGAATCACATTAAAAAGATAATTGATGCCTCATCCGCCTTTGAGTGCTACCACAGACTAAAGGGGATTGAGAAGGTCGTGGTTGGAAAGATCGTTGCCTTGTCTTCATGAAAGGTTAACGGTTCCGCATGAGCAACCCTATGGAGTGGTACCTTGAGATAGGAAGCCTGGATAACCATAGATGGAGGTGGCTCCTAGCACTCGAGTGCCTGGATAATTCGTCAGTAGACGGAGGCGGCACCTTGCGATAGTGGTAGCCTGGAGAATCCATGTTAAGCCATGCGATGACACTCTCCTCTAACACTCCTTCTTATGTTGTTTCTTTGGAAATCCTCTGGAAGTGGGTCTTTGTCTTGAATTAATGGATCATAGTTGTTTTGAATTGATTTATGGTTTTACCCTATTTTGATCTTTGGTGTATTCTTTGGTCTTGTGTAAATCTTGTTGATAAATTGGGTCTCGACCTTGTACTCTTATGGTACTGTGATATGATGTTATTGTGTCGGTTAATGATCATCCTTTGGTTATTTGTTTGCTGGTTATTGCTTTGATTTATCTGATGAGATTTATGACTCTTGGATGTGGTTGATTATGTCATTGTAATTCCTGAGTGTTATGATACTTTTGTATGATGTTGAGTTTTGTGGTTCCCTGTTGGATGTTCTTGGTTGAGGTCTCTTTCTTGTTATCTCCTAGCACGGGGGGTGGGTCTTCGGACTCACATGGTTGGGTGGAACGTGCTAAGCACCCCATTGGGTCCCCAGCCAAGGATCGAGAGGTGCGGATTGGTGCTATTGCAGCGACTCCGGAGTTGTATCTGTCTTGGAGCCAGTTTTGATACTTTGTATTCATCTATTCATTTGTATCATGCTATCTGTGATGGTTTAACTCATATTTGGAACACTTTTGTATCATTGTACTTCTTAAACATTGTACTGTAATGAAATGTTAAACTTGGTGTGGATGTTGGCTATGGCAGTTGTTATTCAATGTGTTAGGATGATCATGCATATGATGTATTTGCGTATTCAGATGGTTTCTTATCATTGATCATCATGTATGTGTTATATTTGTTAATGCTTACTTTATATCTTTAGATTTTATTCTTTATGGTTGCTGTATGGATCTAAGTCGCGTAATGACTCCTCGTGTACCCCAAGGGATGTATGTGTTAATGAATCTATTTAAATGAAATTCATGTTATGACTTGATGTGTATTACATGTATGTTATGTGCATTTAAAAAAAAAAAATTGTGTGGTAATTATTGTGTTGTTGTCCTTTGGGGTTCACACGGCGAAGCGTTACAACATTGGTATCAGAGCATAGGTTCATACACTGGGCACTATGTGCTCACTATGTAACCTTGCACTTAGACCCGTGCGTCTTGAGTTTCACTTTTCTGTTGTCATTGTTGTGAACCTGAGTTTCTTCTGTTAACCGGTATTGGGTCAATGGTGCAGGAAACCGATTGAAAGGATAGGACCCACGGTGTAGTGCGCAATGCACCGATATCCTTTATGTCGGGGATGCTTTATGGACCCTTGGGTTTTAGTGTGATGTGTTTCTTGGTGATGTGTTTTATGTGTGTGAATATGTCAAGTGTGTGTGAAATCTGCAATTTTGTTGTCTTTGAGTGATGAATTATGTTTTCTTGAATCTATGAAGGTGTAAAATTTTGCCTTTTTGTTGAAATTGATGTGGGATTTGGTGTGGAATAATGGTTAACATGGAGTTCTTTGGGTGAAAATTATGAGTTTTAACGAAAATATGAGGTTTGGTGGATAATTATTCTATGATTCTTAGCAGAATATAGTATCTTGAGGTTAAAATGCAACTTGAATTATTGGTACTAATGTGCAATTTTCTATGTTAGCTTTTGACTTACAGGAACTTGGCTTCAGAAAGCATAGTGACGAAGGTAATGTAATTGTAATATGTAGGTATAGGTACTTATAATATCAAGTAGTAATTCATTGTGATATAGTAGATGGATTAGATTTATGGTTAGCATCCTTATGAGAATGTTGTTTAACTAGCAAGAAGCAAACTATTTACGAGTTATTAGAATTGTTTTGATTATTATGTGTGGTTAGTGGGAGGGACAGTGTGGTATCACTCGCTCGTGAGTGCCCTACTATGCTGGAATTTCCTCTCACAATGTATTTGTAATATATATGTATTGTGCACAACGTTTGTTTTCATGCAGGATTGCAGGAATTAAGTCTCGATTCCACCTGCATTGTCAGGACTGGGCGAGCATCATAAACACCCAATGGACTTGATGTTGAACATAGGAGTTGACAAGAAAGTTTCCTTGACTTAGTTTGTCCACTTCATCCTAGTGTTTGGAAAATTAGTTTGGTTGCCACCCCGTTACTATTATCATTTTGGTATCATTTCCTTATTTTGGTTTGTTTAATTTTCGTTGCTTACTTGATGATGTTTAATTGATGATTTGACTTGTGGTATTGATGTGCTTATGTTTGTTAATATTATTGTTAGTTTATGGTTTGTTCTTGAGCTCAACTTACAGGAGTAAGTTGAAGCCTAGGGGGGAGGATGTAGTGCCCACCCCGTTTCGGTCATCGTTGATGTCAAGTAAGTAGTTGTTAGTAATGTCGTGATGATGTGATTTTATTATTTGATTTAATTTTAAGGTTATGAGGTAACACTAATAATATGTTTGGATTTGATTAATAAAATTAATTTAATTATAAGGTTACCTGTTTCATTTGGAATTAAATAAATAATTAGATTCAATGATAAACGTCAATTTAATTATTGTTGGGAGTTAGTTATTTAAAATAATCAGATTAAATGAGGAAAGATAGTTATCATTTAATGATTAAATTCAATTAATAAATTTAAAAGTGATAAAATATTAAAGAGGATTAAATATTAAAATTGTACTTAAGTTTAAATAAATTACGGTAAAAATATTTATTCAATTATATTTTAATTAAAAGTTAATTATTTATGAAAATTTATTTTAGTTAAAATTTAGAGTTAAGTGGAAGTAATTTAAAATAAAAAGAAGTTATTGGTTGAAATTAAATAAATAAATATATATAGTAATGATTAATTAAAGTGGGTAAATAAAATTAGTTATTTTTTTTGAAAATATTTTACGAGGGAGAAAGAGGAGTTAGGGCGGTTGAACAGAGAATTTGGTATTTTCTTTAAGAGGAGGCAAGAAAAATTTAGGGGGGGGGGGGAATTCTCTCTGTGAACCAACTGGAGAGCACCTTCTTATTTGAATGTCGTTATGTTGTTTGTTCACTTTTTGCATTGACCAAGGGTTTGAAGATGCAACAAAAGTTTTAGGCTTCTATTCTGGCTGATCCATCCCTCAACCTCAATAAATTCAGTTCAGAGATTGGCTGTAAACGATTCAACATGGAATCATTCCAACACAGATAATTCAATTTTTGCATATCCCCTCTGCGAGCATCCTACCATTACAAGGTGCACATTATAATTATTTTTCCTTACGTATAATCTAGTAAAAGTTTTATTGTATGTGCTTCTAATACCAACCCTAGTTTGTAATTGGGTAGAAACCCTAGTTTTTTGTAAACTAATGCCACCGAGTAGAGCAGTTAATAAAATCAATGTAAATTTATGTTTACAGAAATGGATGTCAAAATAGAAGAAAATAAAATAAAATAAATTTAAATAAAATTTGAATAATAATGATAATAATTACCATCCATTGAGAGTCATAATTAAGTTGTGATATAACGAAAATAAAATTAATTCAACATTAATCTAATTTTAACCTATAATGATTTATTGTTTTAATAAATCTAATATTAATTCTCTTGATTTTGGCCGATAGCGGCAAGTTAAGTAGTTATTGAAAGAGCAGGGCATTTCACTAGTGTAATTCAGGCCGACACCCGCTATAATTTCTCAGATTGGTTGAATTTTGACAAATTATCACCTATGCTGATAAAAAAATGGGTAGACTCTACAGGAAATTCTCATAAGTCACGTATTTGCACCTCACCTTTCTCCTTTTTTTTAGTTTTGTGGATAACATTCGGGATTTGATAATAATACCAGTAAATGGCGATATTTCCAAATTCCAAAATTCACTTTCTTTAAATGGCGTCTCACATTTTTGCAACCGTAACCATCTCCAACTTGGAGGAAAACTTGGTTCGTGTGTCTTCTCTGATGTCGTCCATGAGCAGATTGTTTAAGTGAAGAAATTGAGGACCAATGAGCAGATTATTTAATTATCTTGTTCTGCGCAATGTTTCTAGCCTTGCCAATTACCTCCGTTCAGTCGAAGCTGAAAAAAAAAAAAATTGATGTTATTAGATATAGTGCTTAGATGAGCTCCTTCACTTAGTCTGGTAATCTAAATTTATAAATTCCCCTGAAACCATTTAAAAAAAAAAAAACCAGCACAGCTGCAACGTCAGACTTGCAAAAGTGTAGTAAATTAAATAGTCAATCTGAAACCCTTGGCAGCCTGTCACTGTCACAACAATTAGAGTTGAAACATTGTAAAGAATTAAATAGCCTCTCTGATTTCTTTGTTAACCTGTCTGAGTTATGGCATTTGAATTACCAACTACATATATGAGTGACTTTCTATTTATTTTGAATTTATATATATATTTTTGATTACTTATATAAGTATAGACACATAATTATAGATTAAAATATTTGAGTGAAGGTAGTCTTTTATATTTAAAATTTATGAGGATATTTCAATATATAAGTAGATTTGTATGATGAGTATTATTCAAGAGGAAATGGTTCATATTTATACAATATGTTTATAAAATATGAATAATTTCTTTAATTGTTTTGTTTATGATTTTATGGTGGTGTAAACGTAAATTATGAATCGAGTGTTAGAAGGTTTAGTAAAATAGTGAGTTAAGTAAAAGTGTAATTTTATTTTATGGTAAGTGAAGTAGTAAAAGGTGATAAAGAATTTTAATTAGATAGTTGATTTGTAAATGAAGTATTGAATTCGCTTTAGAAAATAAAAGAATTGAGTAAATAATTAAAGTAAAAATGGTTATTTCGATAGGTTGTTTAGTAAAATATTATTTAAACAAGGATTTTAACGGAATAAACATTATTGAATTAGGTATTTAATTTTGTTGTAGATAAATGAACTGTGTATTTAGTTAAAGTAAATCGATTTATATGGAATTATTCCTTAAGACTTTGTAATTAATGTGTTTATATTCAGAAAATGATTCTTTTTATAGGAGTTAGAAAATTAGAATTATTAGGTAGTTAAGTTATTGAGTAGGTTAGTAAAGTGATTAGAAAGAGAGTTTCCTTATGTTAATAGTTAGTATTTATTTGGGTAACTTTGGAATAATAAATATCTTCCTCTTTAATTTGAAATAAATAATTGCTTATTTTTATAGAGATTTAGTTAAATAAGTGAATTGAAGTAAATTAAGTTTAAAAGAAAATATATTAATGCATATATATAGGGTTTTAATGAAAGAATACATTTTGCCTATGTGAACTTATTGTGTAACATTGATAGACTAGTTTATTCTTACTTTGGTTAGTTCCAAGTGGAATAGTTAAATTAGAAATAGTGAAAAGTAGAGTTTTGTATGTGCTTGCTCTGCATAAGTAAAATTAGATGATTATGGAATATAATGAAAGTATAAATATTATGTTGCTTGAAGCATAGGTAATTATAAATAAATAAAAATAAGATGGAATTTTTCTATGTGGTTATTATGTGCAAATTATTTTAAATTCATATGAGTAAAGAGTATTTTGGGGCTTCTTAGATAATTTATTGTGTTAAATGCTAAATGGTTTTACTTTTTTTTTTTTGTTATCTAATGAGTCTATGAATAATAATTATTTATCAAACTACTATGTGAAATAATTTATTAGTATCGTCACCTTAGGATTATAATAAAGTTGTAATTTATAGAATTGTCATCTTAGTATTACATTTTAAAGTTATAATTAGGATTCATATTAAACAGTCGATGGAGTTGGTTATCTTTAAACGATATAGTTATTTTAAATATAATTATTTATAGTAAATACTCTTTTAATTAAATTAAGTGGATACCTTAAAGTAAGTGATAAGAACATTGAAATAATGCCTAAATTAAAGGAATGTCTTTATGGTTATAAGGTGTGAGTGATTGTTGTTTTAAACAAAGTGTTTTGATTATTGGTTTAAGTGTTATGTAATTGTTTTAAGATGGGTGTAATTTGTGGGATATTTATGGAGATGTCTCGATGGCCTGTTCATTGTAAGTGTTTTATGATAGTGTTCTTCAAGGTTGATGTGTGTAATGGTCCTTGTATGTAATTATGTGTGTAAAATGGGGACCCGTATTATTAATCATGATTGTTTTAATTTGTGTTTGGAAGAGTATGCTTGAGAATTAGTGTCTTGTGGCTTATAACATTAGATTATATCTTCACTTTGCAATATTGTGATATCCTTAAATGATGAAAATGTTTGATCGTTAGAATAATGTTCTTTTTAGATGGGTTCAAGTTACTTCTTATTGAATGAATTGATATATTATATTTGAATTAGTGGTTTTATGTATTGTCTCGATAGGTCCTTTCAATGTGACTTTTCGTGAGCTGATTTTGAGTTAGGGACTTTCTCTCATTTAACTTACATTTCTATATGTTTTCTTTTTCTCTCTACCTAAGTGGTAATTTGGTTAAGGTTATCTCTGTCATGATTGACAGTTCTGCTTGAGTTGTTAATGAGTCAAATTGAAAAGTTCTTGAGTTATGGGTATTCCGAGAGGAGAAAATAGAGGTTTCCCTTGGATTCCCGATTTAGTTTGTATCGAAGTTGTTGGTGTTGTTGAGTGGAGTTGTTGATCTTATTTTGGTGTATTTGCTCATTATATTTACATTGGAAATAGTTCTTTGAGGTCTTGCAATTATTGCTGTCAGTTCTTTGATGGGGAAACCCTATTGTAACTTTATGAGAATCTTCCAGAGGTTTATTTTGCTATTGGTTAATGTTCCTCCTTTTATGTGCCCTTGTTGTGGCAAGTGTTTTGGTTTCATGTTTTTGAAAGGATTGTACATGAATCGTTGAGATTTTGATTATGTATTTATGGCAAGATGGGTAATGCCTTGCATACTTTTCTGTTGTGATCTAATGTACTTGTTATGTTGTACAACCCTTGGGTTTGGTTTATATGTTTTGAGTGTCTAGAGTGGGAGTGGCTCTAAGTGGGTGGTCGGCGCACAAAGGGGCACCAGGATAGCCCTCATTAGAGTGAAATTAAAAAAAAGTGATAATTTAAATAATTAATTAGGGGGTGGGTAGAATTACATTAAAAAGATATTTGATGCCTCATCCGCCTTTGAGTGCTACCACAGACTAAAGGGGATTGAGAAGGCCGTGGTTGGCAAGATCGTTGCCTTGTCTTCATGAAAGGTTAACGGTTCCACATGAGCAACCCTATGGAGCGGTACCTTGAGATAGGAAGCATGGATAACCATAGATGGAGGCAGCTCCTAGCACTCGAGTGCCTGGATAATTCGTCAGTAGACGGAGGCGGCACCTTGCGATAGTGGTAGCCTGGAGAATCCATGTTAAGCCATGCCATGACACTCTCCTCTAACACTCCTTCTTATGTTGTTTCTTTGGAAATCCTCTGGAAGTGGGTCTTTGTCTTGAATTGATGGATCATAGTTGTTTTGAATTGATTTATGGTTTTACCCTATTTTGATCTTTGGTGTATTCTTTGGTCTTGTGTAAATCTTGTTGATAAATTGGGTCTCGACCTTGTACTCTTATGGTACTGTGATATGATGTTATTGTGTCAGTTAATGATCATCCTTTGGTTATTTGAACTTGCTGGTTATTGCTTTGATTTATGTGATGAGATTTATGACTCTTGGATGTGGTTGATTATGTCATTGTAATTCCTGAGTGTTATGATACTTTTGTATGACGTTGAGTTTTGTGGTTCCCTGTTGGATGTTCTTGGTTGAGGTCTCTTTCTTGTTATCTCCTAGCACGGGGGGTGGGTCTTCGGACTCACATGGTTGGGTGGAACGTGCTAAGCACCCCATTGGGTCCCCAGCCAAGGATCGAGAGGTGGGGATTGGTGCTATTGCAACGGCTCCGGAGTTGTATCTGTCTTGGAGCCAGTTTTGATACTTTGTATTCATCTATTCATTTGTATCATGCTATCTGGTGATGGTTTAACTCATATTTGGAACACTTTTGTATCATTGTACTTCTTAAACATTGTACTGTAATGAAATGTTAAACTTGGTGTGGATGTTGGCTATGGCAGTTGTTATTCAATGTGTTAGGATGATCATGCATATGATGTATTTGCGTATTCAGATGGTTTCTTATCATTGATCATCATGTATGTGTTATATTTGTTAATGCTTACTTTATATCTTTAGATTTTATTCTTTATGGTTGTTGTATGGATCTAAGTCGCGTAATGACTCCTCGTGTACCCCAAGGGATGTATGTGTTAATGAATCTATTTAAATGAAATTCATGTTATGACTTGATGTGTATTACATGTATGTTATGTGCATTTAAAAAAAAAAAATTGTGTGGTAATTATTGTGTTGTTGTCCTTTGGGGTTCGCACGGTGGAGCGTTACAGTATCTAGATCTATAATAGGAGTTTCTTTTCCTTCAACAATATCTATGGAATCTATATCTTTTATGTTAGTTGTTGAGCCTCTTGAAGGATTCCAGTAATGTGTGCTAGTCATAAGCTAACTACCTCTCGAAGATTATGGAAATAGTTTTGGACCTTATTTCTCAGTTCTTGCAGTTGTTGAAATTGGGCATGCATTGCTTTTATATCTACCCTTGATTGACCATCTATGTCCTATAATGCATCATAGGTTGTTGCTTGTTTGAGAATTTGAACTTCTAGTTGATCCATCTGGGCCTTAGTGGCTATTGTTACTATGGGACATTATACACAAAAATAATAGAGGGCATTAGATCCCCTTATGTATTCATTATGCTTTGAATCAGGGACTCCAAAGTATAATGTGGGTATGTGCAGGATCATCATGCAAAAAACATACCCTTAAGTGGCAAAAAAATCAAAGTTAGGAAACTTCACATAAATATTTGAATAAGTTATCTCTATTATTTCAAAAATATGTAAGAATATAATTTGTATAAAATTGAATGTAGTTTCTAAACTACTAGGTTTCTTTAAAAAAAAGTAAAAATTATTTGGTGAAATTTTGAAATTTCAATGTAGTGGTGCTTAAATTTCAGGGAAAAAATAAGAAGTTGGTGTCTTTCTGACCACCCTAACCACAATAAAATGATAATATTTTGTTATAATATTTTAGATATAAGTAGAGGATTCATGCCCTGATGTGATGCATATATTTTTGTAATTTTTTTCCAAGAAAATAATTAATTATGATTTTTTTATTACAAATTTTTAAAAAATATAAAAACTCGTATGTCTGACCACCTTAACTTAGTCAAAACTTCATGAAATTCAATTTTTATTTTTTAATCATATAGTATCAATAGCATAGAATGTGACACATGTTTTGGATTCAAAAAATGTGATACCATTTGAAAGCTATAGTTTTTTTTCAATCAATCTATCAATCAGGACTTTAGTCATAATTTGAATAGAAAATTAATAATAATTACTTATTAAATTCAAAGTAAAGCATAATTTATATCAATGGAAAGCTGAGAATATCCTTTATAAACCCTTTTTGTTTCATCAATTTTGAGTAAAAAGATAGTCGTTAGCCACATACCCATCATATTGCCACTTTTTGGCCCACCATGATCCTGCACATACCCATATGTTGTGGCACACTTTTTCCTTTCTTCATCCATCTTGATATTTTGTATTTTTTCTTGGATTTGTTTCCACAATGTTTTCTTTTGTTGTTGGTTGTCCTTAAGTAACTCCTCTACCAAAATTCTCAACTGTGTTACCATTAGTTGTGAGGAACTTACCTTGTATCTTGTTCAATAGCTCCTCTAATTGGTTGGTGCTCCCCACACTATATTGTAGGATTTCTTCTTTGGTTGTTTGGTGTAGAATGTCTCCCAATAGAAACTTATGCAATGGTGATATGCATCCCAAATTGACTTGTGATCCTACTAACAGTAGTTGAAGGAGTTGTAGAGAAGCCATCATTTGAATATGTTTGTATTTATCCAAGAATTCCTTAATGGGTTAGTTAGAAGTTGTGGAATACAAAGGTATCCAAAACTATGGAGGAGGAGAAGATTGTTCTTTCTTCGATGATATTATTTTCATTTTGGATTCTTTTTGTAGCTTTCCATAGGAATTTTTTGTTTCTTCTTTGATCTCCTTTTTTATTGTTTATGTTACCTCTGATTTCTCAATCATTAATTTATTCAACCTTTTTTTGGATTGGAGCTCTTTTGTATGAAGTGTTTGATCTATTTAGGGTTGTCTCGAGGAAATTTTCGTTCAACCATGGACCTACCCATTATAAATATTTTAGTTGTAAAGTTGTAATCATCTTGTTAGGGTGTAGTCTTCTTTGTTGTCTTACTTTTTGGAGCCTATGTTCCTTAGGTGTCCTTTCTTTCTCCTAGAGGTTCATGATATAGGGTTTCTTAAAGTTTTTATATTTTTCTTCTTTCATAAGTATCAAACTTGTTGGAATAGTTTTGGCATGGTGTCTTGGTGTATTTGTGGTATGTTTCTTTAATTTTTGGCACTTTGTGGATGCCTAAAATGTTGAAGGTGTATCACAAATTCTCTTTGAAATCCATATACCTTATGGGATATTAATTCTTGCTCATCTTGTACTCATGCCTCTAAGACATCATCACTATCAATACTAGCATGGTCACTTTCTAATTCAATTTGTATAGACCTATTAGGATCTTCCTCCTCTTCTACAATGGGTAACTTTGAAATAGAATATAGGTTCTTTAGATCTTCTTCTTCTCTATCTTGTATAATTTCCTCTACATAGGATATACCTTCTCTTTCACCTAGGGGAATCTGAACTATCCTATTGTCATCCACTAAGGATATTTCTTCTTTTCTAGAGTCTACTATGCCATTATAATTCACAAACCATTTCAGCTCAAGAAATGCTCTAAATGTGTTGAAGGGATCCTTCATCTCCAAAACTTCAAAATTAATGATTTTTTTGATCCCTTTTACATTTTCTTTGTCATTCTTCCATGTTCCTAATGTTTCCATGCCAGAACCATTGGCTATATTTATCTTCATATTTGTTCTAATAATTTTAAATCTTCCCAACCTCTCCCAAGTAGTTGATAGAATGATGTTGAGGTTCACACCAAGATCAATAATTACATGTTTAATTCATTTAGGTTTGCAATAATTAGTAGAGGACCATTTTCCAATTCTAGTCTTCATCAATTTGATGTATCTATTGTTAGTTCTATTTATTCCTAATAAGGGTGTAAAATATGGTCCACCAAATGAATCAACAAAGTGATGGACCACTTATTCTTCTATGACCCTTATCACCTAAAACTATGTAAAATAAGATACTAATAACAACTAGAAATGCAACCTAACTATTATAGCAACTATGGGGGATGTTTTTAGAGCATAAAATGTTGTGTACCTAACCAAAAAGTTGTTATGTTTGAGCTATGGAGGAATTATTTTCCTTCAGTGGAGAATTGGTCCTTTTATCGTTTCAGAAAATTGATTTTAGGATCTTGTTCTTTGATTTATGACCTCTTAAATTCCTAGTTATCAAGTTCTAGAAGTTTGTAGTTAATTATGTAGAGCTTTTTCTGTTCTTTCACTTTGAATGACAACTTTAGCAACTTTGCAACTTTGACAATCTTGCTCCAAATCTTGCTCAACTTCATCTTCAACTAGTAAATCTATAATCACACACTCAAGGGTAGAAAAACTTGTTGATTTGTTAGTGAATGGGGGTTTTCCTTTGTCAAACCCCTTGTAGGTAATTAACCTAATTGATGAAATGAAGGAAATTAAGCATGAACATGAAATAATGTAAATGATGTCACCTTGGATGATGTCTTGTGAAGAAAATATGCAAACTATCATGTAGTGGCCATGAAGAATATAGATCTTGGATCCTTGAGAATGATGTGAACAATACTTGTAAGTAGATCTTCAATGCTACACTCACAATCTTAACTCAACAACATGAATGCATGCATCACAACCCTTGAAAGGATTATATGACTTTGAGTTACTACAATAAACACTTGAATCTAACTTGAAATGCTTTATAATCCTTGATCACTTGAATTCTTGAATGCTTGAAAATATAGGATTGATTAGGATAAACAATTTGAATTAACCCCTTATTTATAATAATTAGGAGATTAACCATGAAATTCAAAGAATTTTAAGGCCAAAACCAGATCTAGAAAGAAACAGAATTAAATTCTTGCCAGAATGAAATTCAAAAAGAAGGTTTCATTAAAGGAGGACCCATTCATCTAAGGCTAAGTTTCCAGGACCAAGCTTTGGGGGATTGAAAGAAGGCTAAAAACTCATTCCAGATCAACTGGGAAAGGGGGGTCCTATTAAGGGAGGACCCATTCACCATCAAGGGTGAATGGGTCCTGGCTCAACTTACTAGGACCAAATTTTTCCAATGAAATAATTTGTTATTTAAATTATGATTTTCAAGATAGATCTTCAGGAGGTATCAAAATTAAGACCTAACTAGGGGGTTAATAACTCCAATTAACCACAATTAATTAAGACTACCTAGATAAGTGTGAAATTTCCTTAAGAGATTTTACAACACTTAAACAAGGTACACATTATTTATATTTTTATTGGAAAGGGGCCCATTAAGCAAATATATCCTATAAAAGTGTGAAAGTGTGTTGCAACACTTTACAACACCCTTGCAAAGGATAAATTAAGGAATTTTTTAGTTAAATAAAGGTTTGAGGATAGTGTGAATGTGTAGAACACATTAAAAAACCACTCCAAGACACCCTTAGTTTAGCTTTAACATGTCAATTATTAAACAAAGTAAGGGAAAAGGCTTACTTTTTCCATTACTACATTTTTCCCCACTTTAGTGAGAGGATAATCCCATGTCAAACTCACACTAAAGTAGACATCCAAGACACTTAAATATGCAGCAATAACAAAGATACACAATCATACCTTGTCAAAGGCCAAGAAAAGTAAACAAAAACAAAGGATCAAGCACAACTGTTTCAACACAATGTGGAATGGAGTTGTTTGTCTGTAACATATGCTGCTCACTCTAGGGTAGTGGAACCTCAGTCTGTCCACTAGGTGAGTTGTCCCAAAATATGTGTATGCTCACTCTGGGATAATGGAACCTTAGTCTATCCACTAGGTGAGCTATCCCAACGAGGTGGCAAATGAGAGAATCATATTAGCCTCTCATACCATACTAATGTTATCCTTCTGACAACTTCGATAAGGCACCACAATGTAAATTCTTTTGAATGTCAAAATTTTGTTAAATGGGATTTTACTTTTTTCGTGTAATGGTCTTCCTCTTAGGGAGCATTGTGCCCAATTTCTCCAAGAGAGGACAAGTCAAAAGTGTTGAATCATCACCCACGGGATCCCTCATTCGCATCATGCCATGCTAGTAGATTGTACACTCTTAGATGACATAAAACCCAATGACACCACCAAGAAGAGGACACATCACAAGAAAAAAGGAAAATAATGCCATGAAATTTTCCAAAATGATATCATCGATGTATGCCTCCATTTTAAAGTAGTTGCTACACCATAATTGTGAGCAATTTCTTTAAAGTAGTTAATGATTTTGATCCCAAGACATGAGAGATTTCCTCAAAAAACCCTATGCCAATTCATATGTTTCTGAAGCAAGTTGTGTCATGAAATTGGAAGGAATGGTTTCCACCACAAACATATAAGGGATATTTGGATTTGGGGTCAACATGGTTTTGCTACAATGTTGTCATAGAGCATGGAACTATCATCATTCCCCAAATACTCACATAATCGGAAGAATGACACAAAGACAATGAAGACATAGAAAATCCTTTCGAGTCAACATTGAAGAAACATGAATGTCTCAATACCTTGCATCATCCCCAAAAGGAAAACACAAGACAAATGAAAAAAAGATGATTATAACATAGAGAAGAATGAAAGAACATATAGAAGAATGTACATAAGAGAGAGTAGCATCAAACAAAACTTCACAGGGGATCACATTACGCACATGCAATCACTTAAAGAAAAGTGAAAAAGAAAAACACTAGTAAGGCACAGGCGATTCAACCTAAACTAGGTCATCTGCCTCCCAATTTCGGTCGGTATAAACAGAAGGCAACTAGCCAAAGGGACAACAAAAAATGCATTACTAGGACAAGGCTATCAAATTATTGTCCCCACTTTGTGCAAGACAAGAATGAGCTGAGGCAGGTGAGGAAAATGAGCTCCTTTCATTAGAGAAAACGATTTGTAATAAGTGTAAAACATGTAATAATGAGAATGTTTTAAGATTCTACAACTATTACATGCAAGGATTAGGGAGGGCATGTTATGCAATCATTCGATGGAAATCATTGCCATCAAAGTGAAATTTTCTCAATACTAATTTGAATGCATGAAACTCATCAGTACTATGTCCAAGAGTTTTGTGGTATCGACAATATTGAACATTTTCATCTTTAGGATATAGTGTGTGCTTGTCTTTCATTGGTGGTAATGTTATAAGTTCTTTGTTTAGAAGTATTTGTAGTTTCCTTTCACTTTTAGGTTGCAGACAAGGGAACTTTAGTTTCTGTAACTTGTAAGGCCTCTTGCACTTACTCGATTCACCAACTTCTCTAGATGAGATTAGGGAAGGAGGTCTTGAGATGATCTTTTCTTTGTTATCCTTATCCTTAGGAGGTATGGGTTGCTCTTTAGGAAGGAGGATATCTATATTAGGAGGAGGATCTAACATAATTGTACCATCACTACGAAACATTAGGTATTATTTAGGAGTAGTTATGTTGAGAGGGGGATCTTGATATCCTATCCCTTTAGTTTCTTCAGTTGGTATTTTCTCTAGGAGTTGATGAATTTTATGTTCATTTGTTGTATCACATCCTTGTTTGCACAAGATCGTGAATCCTTTTCCATATTTCTCTTCAAGGTTGATTCATGTGTTGGTCACTTTGTTTACATAGGATGGTTGAATGTTTGCTTGTTTAGAGGTGCTAGGTTCACCTATGGTGGGGAACTTAGGTTCAACTTTTGACTCAGTTTCAGGATGTAAAAGATCAAACATCTCAGGTTGTGTGGGTTGTTTCATTGAAGGATAAAAGGATGCATTAGACTCAAGGTTGTTAAGGAAATCATTTATGAATTCATTCATGCTAGAATCATCTTCTCCAATGGTGTCAAAATCATGAGGAGGACATGCATTAGGATTTGTGTGAGCATGAGTGAGTTCAATGTCATTAGGGTCATTGCCAAAAACATAATTTGAAACATCAACCAAAGAGAATAAGGACTTCCGTACATTGCCTAAACAGTTCTCTATTTTCATAATTTCATACCTAAACATGGTAATTTACTGATTATACAATGAAATAAGATTAAAGTGAAATGTTTTTATGCAATTTTGAACTTTTAATAAAGCACTAAAATGAAGAAAATTAAGCTAAATGCAATGAAATTTATGAAACAAAAGATCAGGAAACTAGAACAGAAAGGTAACAACACCAAACAAAAGCAAAAAAATAAGATTTTAATGTCCTAAAAATGCAGATCTGTAGCTAACAAGGACTCATTCACCAGTAAGGTTGAATGGGTCCTAGTTAGGTGTTTCTAAAAATTTTCTGTGGATTTCACATTTAATTTTAATACCTTTTTAGATACCAGAAGGTACAAATTAGACTTGATCTGGGACTTATTCAATAGTAAAGGTGAATGGGTCCTAGTTAGGTATTTTTAAACTATTTTTTTTTTATGATTTTCAAGTTCTTAGTTATATCTTTCAGTTCCAGGTTTGATAAAGTAAAATGCAGCTTTAGATTTTCCAGAAATTCTATGTTGGTTTCATTTGATGTGTTTTAGGACCAATTATGTACTATCTGGAAACTTTTGACTCCTTTTGGTACTCTTCTAATCACTTTGGATCCTTTTTTTCCTATAATTTATCACTTCTTAAACATGGGGTATTTATGTAATACTATTGAGCCTTATCACACTTGAATATATCATGTGAATCATCTCCACATAAAATACATTTTCTTCTCTTTTATGATGAACATTCTGTGGCACAATGACCTATTTTACCACAATTATAACATGTTGCATCACTCCTTTTTTGATTGTTTCTATCTTGTCCTCTTCCTCCTATGTTATTATATTTTCTATTATCACCCATGTATTCTTACAGTGGGCCATTTTGTAATGCATATGGATTTTTGTTATCCCTCCATGGTGGCTATCTATACCCAACATTATATAGAGGTGCTTCCACCAATCATTTAGCATATACCATGTTTCTATTTATATCTACATCATAGTTTTTGTGTAGATGGAATCAAGGATCAAGATGATTCTATGTGTTTCAGACCTTAAATTGGTTGGCAAGATAGTCCTCTATGAGGTGACTATCCCACTCTTGGAATATCCCATAGTACATTGGTTTAGATTTTGCTAGAATATTCTTTAATTCTACATGCAATGTGATGGTAGTTCTCTCTCCTTGGTCCTTATGATTGTATTTTGGAGGTGGTCTTCTCATGAGTGATAGGTGCACCATATTTATTTGGTTTTCTTTATTTCTCCTTTTGCTAAGATCGGCATCTGTACTATTAGATATTCTACAACAAGTTGTAATTTTTCAATAAACTCTCCTTCATATCATCCTTCTAAGGACTACACCAAGTTTGGGATTCAATGTGGTAGGCCATAATTATCATATCTATGTACATGTGCTAAATATCTCGCCATCTAAATATGGTCTTATATCTATTTGAAATCTAGAAATAAGCCATTCTATGTTTTTCCTTTTTGTCAATGTTTCCTCTAGTTTGTGGAAAACTTCCTTGAATATTTCATTATATTATTTTACAGATTCATCTTTCCTTTGTATGAGATCTCTCATATTACTTACACTCTCTCTTGGGATGTCTAAAGTATCAAAATTAGTGAGAAAGTCATGTTTCACTTCATTCCAATTTTTCCCATGTTTAGGATAGGTAATTTTTTACCAATCTAAAACATCTTTTCAGAGTGAGGATACAAAATTGAGTAATTTCAAATGGCTTGTCTCTAGTAACATTTAGTCTCTCCCATAAATTTTCTAGCAAGAATATGTGATATGTTGCTTTTGTGGTATCTTTCCCAAATATGATGATCTTGATTGAAGGATCTATTTTATCTTTTTTCTCTTTATTCCTAACTTTATGGAATTGCAAACTAGGTTTTTCTTTTTTCTCCTTATTTAATTTTTTGACTGATTAGGTTTTCTATTCTATTTCTAGTTTTATATCAAGGTATTCTTTTCCTATTATTTCTTCCCCCTCCATCTATTTTCCTTTTCTTTTTTTCTTATCTTGCAACTTATCTCTTCTCTTAAAATTCTCCAACTCTTATATGGCAAAGGGGATGGATCCTAGTTAGGGGGTTGTGACTTCAAATTATATTTTTGTTTTATTATTTGTTAGTGTCATTTTAGTTGATTGTAAACATAATTATTCACCCAAGTTAAATCTATTATTTCTGTTCTTCTTTATTTCTTCTTCTTTTAATTTCCTTATGCTTCTATTGACTAATTCATCTAAATATTTTCCTTGAACGAATAGGGTCCTCTTTGGAGTTATCAAAAAAATTTAAAAAATTTAATCTAAGTTGATAGTAAGGTCTGGTTTGATTATTGGGCCTCTAGAAGGTTGTAGTAGTAGTGTATTTTTTTCTTTATTACATGGTCCTAATAATAATCTTCTATATTTTTTACATAGTCATCAATATTCTTCTTTAAACTAGTTATCAGTTCTCTTGCTTTTTCCCATAGATTCTCTTCCTTATCCTCTTTTCCTATTTCCTTGGTAGCACCTCATTTGGCACACTCAACAACACCCTAATTATTGCACTCACTTGTCATCTTTTTCACTATTTCCATTCTTGTACTGAGTATTTTCTCTCTTTCAATCTTCTACTGGTGTCTTTTCCGTTATCCATTTAATATAGCCATGTTTACTTTTCTTATAAACTCATTTTTTTCTCTAATCTTTCTTGTGGTTGTTTTTTCTCCCTTTTTCATGGGTGTTATTTATTTGGAGTTTCATTAAAGCTTTATTGTTTCCCATGGTATTTATTTGGTATCTTTTCTCTTAGGAGTCGCATACTTTTAGAGATCCCTTCCATAATCTTCCCCTTTCCATTCCCCATCCCCTTGGTACCTAGCCTCCTATGACAGGGTAAGCTCCAAGAAGATATTCTTTCAAAATTTGAAGGAGGGATTGAGCGATAAAGGGATGGGTAGGCGGAGAGAGAGGGGGGTAAAGAGGAAGGTGATGAGGGATGGTGAGATATGAGAGATAGAGAGAAGTAGAGAGGGATTGGAGGAGGGAGAGGTAGCGAGGTAGTATTGAAGGGTTAAAGGGAGAGAGGGAGAGTAAATGAGGGAGACGTGGATAGGTAGGTAGAGAGAGGTAAGGTGGAAGGAATAAAGGGAGAGGTAGGTAGAGGGTGAGGGGAGATAGTGAGAAGGTGCTGTCATAATAGTGGTTTACAATTCCTGAGAGGAACGAATTTTGGCTGAAATCACATATTTTTAGAAAATATAATGATTTAATCATTAAAAAGTTCCATTTTAAGGATTTCAATTGAAGAGGGTTTGATCAAATCACCTTAGATCAAACCCCCTTGGATAGAACCTTGCTAGTTTTAAACCATACCTATAAATGTGTCTCCTTTACACCTATCAAAATGCTAATTAAAAAACACATTTGATTTAGATTTTGGGGGATCAACTGAATTCATTTAAAATTTATTTCAAATGATTATGGTATTCCTCAGAACAAGCTATCCAATGAATATAATTCTAATATGTTTTGGTTTTGTTATGTATTTGTTTTTTAAGTTTTATTAAACATAGGTTTTTCATTGAAAATGAATTTCTTTGTTCTTCACATGTGGAAAAATAGAAGATTATTAAAAAAAAAAAACATTAAAACTATGAGTGCACCAGATATTGAAGTCCTTGATCCAACAAAAAAAATTAAATTAAATTTTGACATATACAAAAAAAGTTACATGTTATACCGTGTTGTGTCTAAATTGTAATTCGCTTTGACTTTGAAACTTGATTAAGGAAAAAATATTAAATAAAAAAATATCTAACCAAGTGGAAGCACTAGATATCGAGTTACAAATCTAAATTTGAAAGAATTATAATTTTATCCTTCATGGAAAAAAGGTTATGCGTTATACGGTGTGTGTCACTTTTTAAAAATGTTGTTTTCTGAAAAAATCTATTTTCATGGGAGATGGAAAAGAAGTCCAATTTGATTCCAAAAATTTTGAAAAATATTTTTAGAATCTACAGACAAAATTTGATGAGATTCTAGTTTGTACCATCTTCAAATTCCTCACAGTTTAGCTGCTATAGGTCCCTGAATGTGAAGATTTAGTTAAAAATAATAATTTCAGTGTCCAGTTTGGCCAAAAATTGTAAACCACTATTATGGGATCACCCGAGAAGTAGAGAGAGAAAGGGAGAGAAAAGTAGAGAGATGGGGGAAGTTGGGAAGGAGGGAGAGGTAGATAGAAATAGAGGTAGGGTGGGATGGATTGAGGGAAAGATAGGTAGAGAGGGAGAGGATGAGTAGAGATCTAGAGAGGGACGAAGAGAGAGGGAGGGAAGGAAGGAGGGAGGTGTAGGTAGAGAGAGGTATGTAGAGAGAGAGATTGGGTGGGAGAGGTACAAATAGAGAGATCTAGTGTGAGAGAGAGAGAGAGGGGGAGGGAGAAGTAGAGAGAGGGAGAGGTACAAAGAGGGAGAGGTAGGGTGGGAGGGATAAAGGGAGGAATAGAGAGAGGGAGGGAGGGAGGAAGCAAGGGATAAATGGGGGATAAGTAGAGAGAGGTATGGTTGGAGGAATGGAGGGAGAGGGGATATAGAGAGAAGTAGATAGGGATGAAGGTAGGGAGGGGATATAGAGAGAAGTAGAGGTGGAAAGGTCTCGAGAGAGGTAGAGAGTGGGGAAGGTTGGAGGGAGGGAGAGGTAGGGTGAGACAAATTGAGAGAAATGTAGGTAGAGAGGGAGAGGGCAAGTGGAGATACACAAAAGTATAAAGGGAACATGAAAGAGAGGGAGAGAAAGAGAGATATATGTATATCTCTCAGCTCCTTGTAGTTTTATTATAATAAATACAATATTCAAAACTCCCTTGCAACAATCCATCAAATAATTATTTATATTATATTATATATTATTATATATAATATTATATTTATATAATATATCATATAATATTTATATAAAACATATAGTATATTATATATATTAATATTTTAAATATATATTAATATTATAACATGTTATATTTTAATCTATAGTGATATTTATATATATTAATATTTCTAATTAAAAGAAATAGATATTCATTTATCAAGTTAAAGAAACACATATCCATTTCTTAACTTTAAAAAATGTATATTTGTTTCCTAAATGTAATGTAGACACTCAAATTTGACCACTTCCATATGGTCAAGGTCGTCTATTTAATCATCCCTTTGTTCTTTTAAGTCGTCCTCTTTGTCGGTATTAATTAAATAATTCATTTAATTAATACTGTGTATCTTGCATAAGGCTTCCCAAAGTATTTAATTTAGTAAATACTTTTCTCCTCTTTCCTCTCTAAATTAAATAAATGCATCACTTTATTTAATTTAGTTATATTATCTTGTGGAATTTTAAATTTATTTTTAAATTCTTTATTTTCTCTCTCATTGTTACATCCTCCAACTTTTGCAAGTTGGCTTGTAATCCCTCTTAGCAATCTAACCCTCTTTCTTAGTCATAATTAATTTATGATTAAGATGTGCACACCCTAATCATCATTAGGGTCCCATCCTCCATAATTTCCCACTTTCCTCTAATATGTCATTAATCAGTCTAATCAAGTACTTGCACAACCTTAATAACCTAATTAGGTCATCTCTAATGATCATATCATTTATGGAATGTGTCCTTAGTAAACTTCATTAAAAGATTTCTCTTTTAGAACAAGGCATCTCCATTCCCCATGTGATTTTTTAATTCACATTTAATCCCCTAATGCATTTAAAGGAATTTTAAATTCCTTCTCTCTTCCTCATGAGAATATTTGAGGAATTTTTAATTCCTCACATGTCCTCTCACTTACATGGGGACAAGTACCTCCTTTATGAGGAGATCTTGTCCCAATCCCAAGTTACTATGTACTACCTCCATGTCATGTACTATCCTTCCACCTCATGTACACATCATCTCTTTTAAGCCACTTCACATGCCACATGTCAAGATGTGAGGGCTTGTGAGTTCTCAACTCACCTTGGCCCTACATCTTGATCTTGGTGGCTCAATCTTGACCATCCATTTCCTTAGATAATTCCAAATTCTCTATAAATACCCCCTCTTTTCTCTCATTTTAGGGAGGGATCATGCATTGTAGCCAAACTCTTGCAAATTTTTTCTAGGAGCCATACTTAGCCATTTTTCACACTTGCATCCACTTTTATCCATTCTCATATCATCATCTAGCTTGCATCTCTTGCCATCCAAGGAGCATACAACACCAAACATCGAAGGGCCAACCAAAGGATCGATTCGAGACAAGGTAAAAGGCTTCATTTTGTCATCTTTATTTTGTGTTGAATCCAACTAGGCTAATGTTGAGGTGTAGGTTGTTTTTAGTGTTATTTGCATTTCCTTGTTTTCTTCTCATATTCTAGCACTTAAATTCACCCTATCACAGGTAGAAATGGATATCCATTTTTTTCTTTAAAAATTAGAAATCTATTTTTCACTTTTAAAAATGGATATTTGTTTCTATCAAATATTCGTTAATAATGGATATCCTTTTACTTCGGAATTGCTTTGAGATTTGGCTTGAGGGTGTCTAACTTGAAAAGTCAATTGCCCCAACGTGTTCATAGGGGTTGCAATGTTTATTTGAACTTCATACAAGTTTCATGTTGATGAATTTTTTTATCTGAATTTGATGAAACAGAAAATATTTATTCAAAAAAATTAGCATTCTACCAATATAAGATATGATTTATTTTGAATCTAATAGATAATTATTATTGATTTTCTATTGCACTATGTGTAAAGTCTTGATTAAAGGCTAATTGAAAAACATCTATAATTTTTAAATGGTTATACATGTTTGAATTTGAAATATGCATCACACTCTATGGTTCATGAACTATAGTTATAGAAAATTGAATTTTATAATTTTTTGAACAAGTTAGGGTGGACGAACAAATGGTTTTTAATATTTTTTAAAAATTCCTACTAGAAATTTCATAACTAATTATTTACTTACAAAATAAATACAAAAAAAATATGTATCACATTCGGGCATGTGTCCTCTACCTATATTAAAAGATTCAAAAAATATTTATTTTATCATACTTAGGGTGGCTTTCAAACACCTGCTTAATTTTTTCCAAAATTTCAAGTACTAATGCATTGAAATTTTTAATTTTCACCAAATCAAATTACTTTTTTTCAAAAAAGTGCCTATACTTAGCCTACAAAATACATTCAATTTACTACAAATTATGTTCCTACATGTTTTTAATGTTAATAACCTGTTCAAATTCTTATGTAAAGTTGCTTAAGTATATTTTTTAAAATTTTCATTGCCACTTATAGGCCCTATTTTTCCCAACTTGATCTTGCATTGAGCCTTACGAAGAAACCAAAAATGATCATAAACACCCACTTGGCTACTAACCTTAATGGAAGAGCTAGAATGGTGGATCAATGCTTTGGTTCTTTATTTAGGGGTTTTAATGTTGATTAACTTGATTTGATAATGAAAATATGTACCTAGTTCAATTATGAAGTTACAACAAAATAATCAGATTTGAGAAAAGTACAAAACAAAAACCCATAAATGAAGTATAGAACAATAGAGTGTAGACACAAAGGAACTTGGTATATGAATTTTAGCTTGAATTATCTAGACAGTTCCCAAGCACTAACACCCTAGAACTAGAAATTTGCAAGCCTTACGAACTAGAAATAAGATCTCAAATGGTTTTCTTTGTAGGTTCTCCCTTTTTGGACTCATCTCTAAATTTTTTTTGTATCAATGATGAATTCCACTTTCTCTAATTTGTTGAGGTAGAAGGATTTAATGCTATATCTTACAATTAGGTCTTCAATCCTTTTCTAAATCCACTTTAGATTTGTCACTTGCACACAAAGAAGATGGGAAATCATTTTTCTATATAGGGGCTTACCTAATTCAAACCCCATTTTGGTATTTCTACCTCCACAATGGCTATGATGATGCAAAAGAGTGGTTACCCTCAATTGGGTAGAGGAAAATAGATAAAATAATAATAAATTGAGAAGTGTTGCAACTTATTGAACTTAGATCTACTTTCTATGATTGATTGAAGTTATTGTACTAATCCCATGCAAGTAGAATTGGTTGCTTTATTGAATTATTGCAAGTGTTAGTACTCAAAATAAATGAACATAAAACATAAATAAGCTCACTTGAAAACTTGATGTATTGCAAAAATGAATCTTGACTAATAATAAGCATTGCAAACTCTGTTAATTCTGCTATTGATTTCTTTTAGGATTTCAAAATGATAGCATTATTTAAGATTTAAAATGGTGAAAAAGACACAAATTTATATTCATCTCTTTATTTCCTACAATATTAATTATGAAAAGCTAACAAATGAAATTAGAATTTTAAATGTTAAAATATTGACAATAATATGTTCAAATTGGGGCCAAAATTGTAGGTGTTTATGGTAAACTCCTAAACACTCTTGGATCACCTACAAGACAAAATAACTTCCACAACAAAGATGGAAGAAATATTGAATGCTATGATTATGGATGCAAGATTGCCAAAATGAACTTGATTGGTGTTCATAGTTGATGTTCCAATGTACATATGATGCCTTTCTTATATAGGAAAGGTGTGATGATGTACCAACATTAAATGAGTATGTCATAATTAAATGACATGAGTCAACATTAAATGACTTAGGGAACATGCATTAAATAAAGGAAAACTAGATAAGATCTGATGAGATCTTATCTATACAACTAAGACTTCTAGAAAAAAGAACTAGGACCTAAGTGGAATTAACAATTTAAATATGACCTAGATAGATAAAACACCCATTTACACCAATACCCCTACTTAAGTACAACTTAGGGAGTACTTATGCAAATGACACACAGATGGGTCTCAGATACGAGGCCATGTTAGGTACCCATGTACAAATGCAAATGAAATATCTCACAAATGGAGAAAATGAGAAAACCAAGTGGGACAAAAATCCTCCCCAAAAGAGAAAAAAATGCTCTCAATGATGCATGAAAGGATAAAATCACATCCGAGGAAAATTAACCCCCCATAAGAGAGAAGAAGAGAGAAAATGTAGCCCCCCTCAATGTAGAGTCTCTTGCAAATATGGTAGATGTCCAACTATGAATCCTAAAGATTATCCATGACCAAGATAGTATGTAGGATGTCTTCCCATTCCTGAAAGGAAGATGAGGGAAGATAGATGATGTGTGATATCTTAGAAGAACACTTAAGTGTCTCCATGTTGATGTTGAAAAGTGTTGTACTCTAAATAGGCATTCTAGGCCACACTATTGAAGAAGACAATCAAAAATATCCTAGAAATTATTGTAGAACATAATTCAAAACAAAGATACTTCCTTTGAAGAGAAAGAATCATCCTCCACTTTTTGTCCACACTCATGTCAAACTACAAAGGATGATCATTAGATAATGAACAAGAGATTCATAGTGTTCCCTCACAACAATTGATGAAGGATCATATCCATCAAAGAGAAGATGAAGGTGTAGTGTAGAAAAATGTATCCTTGTACATTTTCACACTTTTTTGGGCCATCCCTGCTAAAACTGGGCTTCTTTATGCCTTATATGGTCCTATTTTTCTTCAAAAGCCTTATTTAATGCATCTTTATGAGGATAATCCTAATATTTATCTAATAACCAATCATAATTTAGTGATCTGGGACTCATACACTACCTTGGGTGTATGGGTGCCACCTAAGTTTTAGGGCTTGGTCTTGAATTTGGCATAGAACTTAACATTTCTTTAAATTTGTATCCCAAGCCTAGGCTATTGGGACTCATATGCCCCAACTAGCGTATGATTCCCGCTTAGCGTGGACCTATTTTAAGTTCAAATTCTTGGTAGGATTTTATTCTCCTAGATCTGATGTCATCTTGTAGTGTTGTAATTTTGGGAAATTTGGCATAAATATATATAAATACAAGGTTATCTCATAGAAGTTTTATGAAGCATTCTTATAGCAAGTTTATGAGATCAAGAGAATTCAAGAGAATTCAAGAGATGATTATCAAGCATTTTGGAGCTACAATCAAGATTCAAGCATCATGTCAAATTAATCATACGTCATGTTTGTTTTTGAGCTAACATTTGTGATGTAGGTATTTTATGATTCAAGAAAACATTCAAGACAAATATTTAAGCATTCAATCAAGAGTCAAGATCTGCATTTATGCTAGCCATTTCATACAAGATTGTAGCCTTTATTACAAGGGTTTGGTGAGTTGCAATATAGCATATTTGTTCATTCATCATTCCTTCATTCTATTTTATTTCATTTCAAGTTTTGATTACCAAAACGGGGTTTGACTAGGGAAAACCCCTATCCACTAACAGAACAACATTTTCCCTTATCTTTGTTGTGAAATTTGTACATTTAGGTTGAAGATCCATTGAAGAGAAATATTGGAGAAAGTTGTCAAAGTTACAAAGTTATCAAAGTTGTCATCTTTCTTGCAAGATCACAGAAAGTCACCTATACGTCAGAATTCAGAGTTCCAGACTCAGAGATCAAAAAGCAGAAAAGCTGCAGGAGAACACTAGA
The DNA here is from genome assembly GCA_007258455.2 of Sequoia sempervirens. Lineage (NCBI taxonomy): Eukaryota > Viridiplantae > Streptophyta > Pinopsida > Cupressales > Cupressaceae > Sequoia > Sequoia sempervirens. Next base: position 242,866 of record VDFB02337284.1, read on the forward strand.
GGATATCAGAGTTTCAGATCAACCCTAATACTGGGACTAAATTACCACTTGTGGTGTATGACTCCAAATATACCACTTTTTAGAATTTTTCTATAGATCTTGGTTTACTAGCTATAGATTCTAGTTTCAACCCAAAATCCTAAACTAGGACTATATCACCCCTACTGGCATATGAGTCCTAGTGTTCTTTAAAATTAGAATTTCAAGATTGCAGACTTTGTTTAAAGCATCTTCAATTTTCCAAGTGTACCTCTGTTCATTATCAATCCATCATTCATATTTTTAGTTTGATTTTCTAGGTTACATTATTAGTGAAAGGTTGAATTTTTGTTGCTTCTATGCTTGGGAGATAGAATAATGATCTTTATACTCTCTCATTCAAGGACAAACCTAGATATCTCAACCTAAGGTGTACAAAGAAGAAATAGATCTTGAAATAGGTTGTCCTAGGGTCTGATTATAAACTAAAGAAGGGTTCACCACCAAGTTAAGGCTTTGAAAGACTAATGAAATGCAAGATCTAATGCTTAAACCTAATGCAATGCAATACTTCACAAAATGACCTGGAAATGCATGTAAATGAAAATAGAAAGATGAGAGATGAAAGGTGTGCACCTGGAAAATTGGAGAAGACTAGATGAAGGCCTAAAATGTTGAAAAAGCTAATTTTAAAGCCTGTTGGGACTCATATGCCAGTCTAGGTGATTTAGTTCCAGATTTGGGTTTCTGGGAAAAAACTAAAATTTGGGAGAGAGGTGTCTGGAACTTCCAAAATCTATAAATTTGACCAAATTGGGACTCATATGCCAAAACTGGTGTATCATTTTAGTTAGGTTTTTCTAAAAATTCAAAGTTTGAAACTACTCTTCTATGTCTCCTGTATCCTTTCCACCTAATTTCTAGATCTAAATCTTCAATCTGTAGCCTATAGATGTTCTCCAATGATCTTCAATGCAAGGTGACAAATTTGAAAAATTTGAACACTTGACAAATTTTTCCAAACTTGGTTTTCAATATCCCTTCAACCTATATCTACAAATCACACACTAAAGAGAGGGAAAAATGTTGTTTTGTTAGTAGAAAGGGGTTTTCCTTGGTCAAACCCTGTTTTGGTAATCAAACCATAAATGAAACATAGTAGGAAAAGAGAATGATGAATGAACAAAATGTAATGTTGCAACTCATCAAAACCTAGCAATAAAGTGTTACAAACATGTATGAAATGGCTCCAATGGATGTAGATCTTGAATTTTGCTTGAATGTGATAGATCTTGAATTGAACGCTAGCTTGAATCATAAAACCCTACATCACAAATGTTAGCTCAAAAACAAACATGATGCATGATGACTTTAACATGATGCTTGATACTTGCATAATGCTCTAAAAAACTTGATAATCAGCTCTTGAAGACTCTTGAATTCTCGAGATGTTAACTCCAATTTTTTATAATGCATGAATACTTGAAGGCTTAGGATGAGCTCTTGAATGCTTAGGTGAAAATGAGTGAAATAACCTTGTATTTATACTTGTTTATGCCAAATTTCTTGAAATTACAACACTACAAGCTAATATCAGATCTAGGAGGATAAAATTTCACCAAGAATTTGAATTAAATTTAATTTTGGGCCACACAAGACTCATACACCAGAAGTGTATGAGTCCCATTAGGCATAATTATGAGACACATTTTTAAAAATGCTTAGAAAGGTGTGAAATCTAGTTTGAGACCCAAAACCCTAGGTGGGACTCATACACCAAGCTGGCATATGAGTCCCAAATCACTAAATCTAGGCCACACAACCTAAAACCACCTTAATTATGATTATATGTTGATTTATGTCACGAAATATCTTCAGAAAGATGCATTAATTAAGGCTTGTGGATGCAAAATAAGGCCAATTAAAGCATAACGAATCCGAATTAATAATGAAAACCCTAGAAAAGTGTGAAAGTGTGTTACAACACTTTACAACACTCTAAACAAGGTACAATTAAGTCCATTTAGTTCACAAGGGCCCAAGGCCTAATGTGAGTGTGTTAAACACATTACAACACTAAGTCAAGGCAACATTATGCTCAATTCAACAAGGAGGGCCCAAACAAGTGTGAAAATGTCACAACGACATTTTTTGACACTACATTTAGCCCCCATTTTAGTGAGAGGATGAACTTGCTTCAAACTCACACTAAAGTAGATGAATTCACATCAAGAGCGGTTCAAATGCACTAATTATGATAAGATAGGATGACAATGATTAAGAGGGGTGATCAAGCCCCTAGGATCAAGATCCTATGACAAAACAACATAAGCACAAAAGAACACACATAAAAATTATATAGGAGTAACAATAAAGTGCAAGCATACATTACCAAAGACAAGGAGACAAGAAAAAGTAAAGAATGGAGTGGATCAAGCTTCAACCATTTTTCCATCATGATGTCAATTATGTTTAGGTTGTTTATTTCAAAAATGAATGCTCACTCTGAGGCAACAAAACTTCAAGTTTTTTGCCGGCTGAGTATCCAAAGAGGTGAGACACATATGCTCAACCAATATGTGCTCACACACACGTGAGTGGCTATGGGAAAGCCATTCCTTGGATCAACTTCCCGTTCAACCATACCAAAGTTATACCTCTTGATAACTTTGATAAGGGGTCATGCAAAAATTAACTTTGAGCTTCATAAGGAAAGCAAAGCTTTGTATGCTTGGAACTCACGAACAAACAAGATGGCTCCACAGGCATGCAAAGCGTGTTATGCAAGGTTTCCCTATAACTAAAATTTTGTAAATAAAAAATGTAAAGAATGTTCAAAGGAGTCTAGCTTAGTTCATTTAAGGTCTTAACTTAGGGAAAATTGTGCCTAATGTCTCCAAGATAGGACCAATCAAAGAATAAAAGATTTGCAAGTTGGGGGATGCAATGTATTGCATCAAGCCACTAAGAGGAATATAATATGCTAAGAGAGATCGTGCTCTTGAGGGACATCACACCCAATCTCACCAAAAAGTGAAATATGCATCACATGAAGTAAGCAAACTACACCATGAAACATGAAAAACACAAAAGAATAATGCCAATGTATGCCCCCACTTTAAAGAAATTGTTAAATAGCCTGATGTGAGAAATTACTTTAAAGTAGTAAATGATAAATGTTAAAAATAAAGAAGACATGAGAGCTAACTTGGAAAGCCCTATCCCAACACAAATGTTTCCAAATAAAGCTACATCATGTGAAAGAAAAGAGAGGGGTTGCCCCCAAAAATGAAACTCCAAACGCATGAGGGATCTATGGATTTAGAGTCAATATGTTCTTGCTACAATGTTTTTAGAGAGATCAAAACTAACATCATTCCCTAAATACTCATAGAATTGGAAGAATGACACAAAGAGAGGGAAAACAAAGAATTTTTTTTTGGGTCAACATGGAAGAAACATGAATGTCTCGCCGCCTTTCATCATCCCTAAAAGGAAATCACAAGATTATGGAAAAGATAAAGGAAAATATTTTGGGTCAAAATGGAAGAGACATGAATGTCTTGATGCCTTGCATCATCCCCAAAAGGAAAACATAAGAAAAATGAAAAGATAACGAAAAGCTTTTGGGTCAACATGGAAGAGACATGAATGTCTCGACGCTTTGCATCATCCTCGAAAGGAAAACACAAGACAAATGAAAAGATAAAGAAAATATTTTGGGTCAACATGGAAGAGACATGAATGTCTCAATACCTTGTGTCATCCCCAAAAGGAAAACATAAGAAAAATGAAAAGATAAAGAAAATATTTTGGGTCAACATGGAAGAAACATGAATGTCTCAATGTCTTGTGTCGTCCCCAAAAGGAAACAAAAGAAAAAGAAAAGATAAAGAAAAAGAGCTTAAAATATTTATGACAAATAGAAGAATGAAGGTACAAATAGAGGAATGTCACAAAGAGAGAGAGAGAGATAAATCAAACAAAACAATATGGGGGATCACATTATGCACATGCAATCACACTAAAGAAAAAGAAATAATGAAAAGTACTAGTAAGGCACATGTGAATCAACCTATGAGCAGATCATGTGCATCCCAATCATCTCCATCATATATAGAAAGTAGACAACTAGCCATAGGGACAACGGAAAATATAATACTAGGACAAGGCTATCTAATTCTTGTCCCCCACAATGTGTAGGGAAAGAATGAGCTGAGGTAGGTGATGGGAAAGGCCTCCTTGCATTTAGAGATGATTTGCAATAAATGTATAACATGTAATAGTGAGAATGTTATCATTCTACAAATATTACATGGAAAGGAGCAAAAGGGTCCCGCTTTAAGGGACTATTTCTATGATATCTAACTTTTTAAATATTTTATTTAAGGCACGACACTCGTCAGTACTATGTTCAAAAATTCTATGATATCTGCAATGAGATGTATTTTTATTTTTTAGGATTTGGAAATTGAATATCTGACATGGGTGGTAATGTAATAATTCCTTGGTACAAAAGTATCTAAAAATTCCTTTCAATATCAGTTGGTGGGTAAGGGAATTTCAATTTATTTAGTTTGTAAGGACTTCTTCACTTGCTAGATACACCAATTTCTTTAGTTGGGATTAGGGCAGGGGGTCTGGATATCTCCATGTGTCATCGTTATTATCATTTGAGATATCGATTGTTCTTGAGGAATGAGGACACTTATATGTGTAGGAGGATCTTGATATCCTAACCCTTTTGTATCTTCAATTGGAATTTTCTGTAAGAGTTGATGAATTTCATGTTCACTTGTTGTATCACATCCTTGTTTACTCAAGATCATGAATCCTTTTCCATATGTCTCTTCTAGGTTGATGCGAGTGTTTTTCACTTTTTTAACATAAAATGGTTGAATGTTTGCTTGAATAGAGGAGATAGGTTCAACTATTGTAGGGAACCTAGGTTCAAATTTTATTTCAACTTCAGGATGTAAATAACTAAACATGTCTCAATTGGTGGTATTATAAGGGGTGTTGGTTGTTCCATGGATGGATAAAAGGATGCATTAGTTTCAAGGTTGTTAAGGAAATTGTTTAGGAATTTATTCATGCTATCATCATATTCTCCAATGATGTCAACATCATGAGGAGGACATGCATTACAAGTTGAGTGAGCATGAGTAAATTCAATTTCATTAGGCTCATTTTCAAAAGCACAACTTGACACATCCACTAAGGACTTCAAGGACATCCACAGTTTACCAAAGTACATATCCATGATGAAATTTAGTGCAAATTTCAGATTCTAAACTATGCAACAATGTGAAATGAAGTGTTCTAGATGCAATTAAGTAATTCACAAGATAGGCCAAATTAAACTAGATACAATGAAGTGGATGAAATAGAAAGTATGTAAACTGAAACAAAAAGTTATCATCAGCAAAAAAAATCCTAGAAACATGGAATTCAATGTTGTAAAGTGTGGTTTACAACCTACATTAGGACTAAAACGCCTAGAGGGGCGTATGAGTCCCAGTGATCTTTTTTTTTTAATTTCAAAAAAAAATTAAGTGATTGTTATGTTTTTTTGTTTGGATGATCTATAGACTAAATGAAATACAAATTTTAGATGATTATCATTGATGTAATATGCAAAAAGGTGAAATATATGCTCTTTCACTAATGCAAGATTTACAAACCCTATATGCGAATTAACTAGTGCAAACCCGAATGCAAAGTTAATGGAAGAAATATTTCAGATTTTAATGCAAAGTTAAATGCAAATATAGATTTCAGATGATTTTCATTTTTGTAAGATATAAAAATGAAACCTCTATGTACTTTCACTAATGTGACATTTACAAACCCTATATGCCAATTAATTAGTGCAAACCCTAATGCAAAGTTAATGCAAGCAAGATCTAGGATGATGATGCACTCCAAATCAAAATTATGATGTTCTAAATTAAATTTCACTAAAATGAAACGTTGGATTTTGCTGCTTCCATGCTTGGGAGATAGAATAATAATCTCCACACTCTCTCATTCAAGGAAAACCCTAGACATCTCAACTTAAGGTGTACAAAGGAGAAAGAGATCTTTCAAATGGGTTGTCCTAGGATTTGATTATAAACTAATGAAGGGTTAAACACCAAGCTAGGGCTTGGAAAGACTAATGAAATGCAAGACCTAATGATTCAACCTAGTGCAATGCAATACTTCATTAAATGACCTAAAAATGCATGCAAATCAAAACAAGAAAGATGGGAGATTAAAGGTGTGCACCTAGAAACCTAAAGAAGACTAGATGAAGGCATGAAATGTTGAAAAAATTGATTTTAAAGCATGTTGGGACTCATACACCAGTCTAGGTGATTTAGTCCCAGATTAGGATTTATGAGTAGAAACTGAAATCTAGCAGAGAGGTGTTTGGAACTTCTGAAATCTATAAATTTAACCAAACTATTCCACTCATACACTAGAAGTGGTGTATCATTCTAGTTAGGGTTTTCTAGAAATTCAAAGTTTAAAACTACTCTTCTGTGTCTACTATGTCCTTTCTACTTGATTTATGGATCTGAATCTTCAATTTGTAGCCTATAGATGTTCTCCAATGATATTCAATGCAAGGTTAAAACTTTCATAAATTTGAACACTTGAAAAGTTTCTTCAAACTTTCTCTTCAATATTTCTTCAACCTAGATCTGCAAATCAAACACTGAAGAGAGGGAAATTTTTTGTTTTGTTAGTAGAAAGGGGTTTTCCTTGGTCAAACCCCATTTTGGTAATCAAACCTTCAAATGAAATGAAGTAGAAAAAGACAATGATGAATGAAAAAAATTTAATGTTGCAACTCATTTCCCTAGCAATAAAGTGCTAAAACATGTATGAAATGGCTCCAATGGATGTAGATCTTGACTCTTTCTAGAATGTGATATATCTTGAATATAATGCTAGCTTGAATCATAAAACCCTACATCACAAATGTTATATCAAAAATAGAAATGATGCATGATGACTTTGACATGATGCTTAATACTTGAATAATTCTTTAAAACACTTGATAATTAGCTCTTGAAGACTCTTGAATACTCTTGTGAACTCTAATTTTCTATAATGTATGAATACTTGAAGCATTAGGATGATCTCTTGAATGCTTAGGTGAAAATGAGTGAAATAATCTTGTACTTTATAGCTAAATTTCCCAAAATTACAACACTACAAGCTGACATCAGATCTAGGAGGATAAAATCCCACAAAGAATTTGAATTAAATTTAATTTTGGGCCACACAGGACTCATATGCCAGAAGTGGTGTATGAGTCCCATTAGGGATAATTATGGGACACATTTTCAAAACTGCTTAGAAAGGTGTGAAATCTAAATCAGGACCCAAAACCTTAGGTGGGACTCGTACGCCCAAGGTGGCGTATGAGTGCCAAAGCACTAAATCTAGGCCACAAAACCTAAAAACACTTGAAGTATGATTTGATGTTGATTTATGTCAGGATTATCCTTGAAAATATGCAATAATTAAGGCATGTGGATTCAAAATAAGCCCAATTAAAGCATAAAGAATCCCAATTAATAATGAAAACCTTGGGAAAGTGTGTTACAACACTTTACAACACTCTAAATAAGGTAAAATTATGTCCATTTAGTTCACAAGGGCCCAAGACCTAATGTGAGTGTGTTAAACACATTACAACACTAAGTCAAGGAAACATTATGCTTAATTCAAACAAGGAGGGCCCAAACAAGTGTGAAAATGTAAAAGATGACATTTTTTGACACTACAGTTAGTTTTGCATATTATTTAAATTTCATTTTTTCTAAACCTTTTCTTAGTGGTGAACCCCCTTTTTTCTTTAATCACACCCTAGGAGACCTTATAGCATATCCCTTCTCTCAATTGCACCATTAGATTGAGATCTCCAGGGTTTCTTTAAATGAACGAGAGTGAAATAGGAGGTCAGGCCCCCTTATGTTTCCATCTCATAAAAGGTGGGTATACCCTATTTCTTTCATTTCAGAAGGTAATCAATGATGTCTCCCAAATATGAAATGTGAGACCCACAAAACAAACCAACATTTTTTGTCACGTACTCATCCCAAGTAGACAACTTTAGAAGACCATGTATGTTCTACTACATTTAATCAAAAGGAGCAAAATCTATGGTTTCACAAGCATCCTTAGGTACAACATAAGATGAAAGAGCTAGAATATCAACACATGTCACTTGATCCTTAGAAGATGAAATTATACCAAGATTCAAATGACCATACTAAATCTCCTCAAAAGTCTCCACAAAAGATGCCTTAATGTGAACATCTAATAAATCATTAGGAGAAAAATGTGAGAAGGTCTAGATATGAGATTGGTGATCAACCTCCACAACTGCAACTATTTCTCTGCTTTGTAAATCTTGAATTATGACATAATCAGGTGTGAACTCAATGCTTCTGCCTACTCCACCATGTGTGATATGATAGATTGAAAGGATATTGGTTGAAAATGAAGGCACATAGAGAACATAATTAAATTATCTGTCATGCATGTTAATTTATCCCTTCCCAAAAACATGTGCATCTATGTTTGTAGCCATCAATATTGGTGGTGATAAACAAGTCTCAAATGAAGCAAACATACTCTCTTATGAATCCATGTGATGTGAGGTGCTTGAATAGAGTAATCACCTCTCTACCTTAGACTATGAAAGTGCAACAAGTGCACGCCCCTTGAGTTTATCAGAATTTGATGAAGAAGAAGAAGATGAACCCTTTGATGAAGAATAAGAATTGATTTGATCCTTCTTAAGAAGATGCTTCAACTCATCAATATATTTTGAAGAAAATTGATGTTCATCATGCCCTGATTTCTTGTAATATGCACAAGTAGGCCTCTCCTTCTTAGATTCCCTATTTGAGGGAAACGATTCTAATTCCTTATGTGGCTTTTTATTTTTCTTCTTTTGCTTCTTTTCAGGATTCCTTAATTCTTTTCATACCTTTAACTCAGTATCCAACAATGCTTAGTACTCACAAGACTTGATTAGACCCACACTAGTTAAATTCACTTCCTCTTGGATTAGTAGATTTATAAATTCATCAAACTTAGGATCAACATATGGTGAACTCCTATAGAAAGTTAATGGGTATGAAAGCTAGAAATAGAAACTGAATACTCAGGACCAAACTTTGATATCACATTAAAAATTAATTGTAAATCCTATGTATCAATGTTGAATTATTTTAGTTGTGTTATTAGCTGTTTGATCTTAGGGATGTAGTATTGGATGTGGTCAAAAAAATTAAGATCAAGATTCATCAAATCATTATCAATTTGATATCCCTAATCTTATCATTTTTACCATATAATTTCTCAAAATCCTCCCTAGCAAGATTCTTTAGGTGTTTTGCATGATTCAACATGAAATTGTAAATCAAATGAGACATTAATGAACATATGCATCCTTGAAGTGTTTCTCATGATCAATTTCTCATCTTTCCAATTCTTTAGCATTAGTAGGTTGAGAAATAGTTTCCTTTAGATAGCCGATAAGACCCTTCCCTATGAGATATTCCATACTGATTTTCTCCATGAAACATAATTATATGGAGTTAGGAGTTCATTTTGATATTTCCCCATTACAAAAACACAAACCAAGCAAAAGAAATCAATAAATCACTACAATATTAACCCCCCAAATTACTCAATCTTGAGAAACCCCATGAAAATATAAGATTTGGCACTTTATATGTAGTCCAATTATAGGTGCCACTTTCCAACAACAATGAAGTGGAATTGATCTTACTACTTACAAATACTAAATTTGGCCACAATCTTAAGGTAAATTTTTTACACAAGATGAGATAAATTTGATCACACAATTAAAATTGCATAAAACATTATGCTCTTTCAAAAAAACTCACCCAAAAATGTTACCATAAGAGCAAGAAGGGAGCCCCAAAAGTTCTAAAAATGGGAACTACTTAACAACACATACGAGAATTTGTAATTTTTAGACGAAATAGACACCAAAATCAAAAAACCAATTATACCACTACATAGAGCATGAAAATCTACCCAAAATAAAAAAAACATTGTGTTGAAAAAGGTAGTCTGTATGACCAAGTTATGGGCCTTCGAATTTTTCCTTCCAAAATGAAAATCACAATGTAGAGGTAGGAGAAAATTATTAATGAGGCTACTAATGTCATGTAGATGCGACATTGTTGTCAGTAGATTAGGCGATTAAATTTAATAGCCAAGGGGCCATCATAAGTCGACATGGGCCAAGCTATCATAGAGAATATGCTATGGAATATTCTTTTATGGAATATGCTTCGAAATCTAGAATATTTTGATTGCCAGGTTTGAGTAGAGAATCTTTTTTGTCAAAATATACTCAGACGATAGTCAATGTGTTAGCGATGGGACATCGGTACACAACACTTATGTGGGTGTACCTATGGATGCCAAATGGTGTGTTTGTGGTGCTCAGTACTATTATTGACTATAGAGTAACAGTACTAAGTAGACATTAATTAAAAAATTGTAATTTTTTTCTAAATTTTTTTAAAAATTGCCACAAAATATTTTAAAACCTAAATAATAATTTTAATTTTTCAAACTTGCAAATTTTTTTTTTGCAACTGGATTTTTTCGCTACACTTGTGATTTTTTTGCTACAAAAGGTTGTATGACCAAACAGATCGTATGGTCAACCATATAGTCGACGAAGGAGAAATTTTCCTCTAATGGCCTACATCAAGTTCTCATATTTTCATGATTTGAGAATCAATCTTGGGGTTTTTGGGCCTTTCAAATGCAATGGTAGGGGTAATTTTGGCTCAAAGTTCTCTAAAAATTCATCTACCTCCTGGATCTGGTAACCCTTTCCCAAGTTGAAACCCTTATAAATCAGACAATATATGATGAATTTTGATGAAACAAAATCCAAGCTTAACTTTCTAAATAATGACTTGGATTCAATGGCGAGGTCCTTGAAACCCCAACTCATGCCCAGCAAAAAATTCATGTCAAGATTGGTCCCTTAGATCTAGGAAGAAGTTTGCAGTATTAAATCTCTAATACCATGTAGGAGTTTATGGTGAACTCCTAAACACTCCAAGATCACCTGCAAGACAAAATAACTTCCATAAGAGAGATGGAAAAAATATCATGCCATGATTATGGGTGAAAGATTTCCATAATGAACTTGATTGATGTCCATAATTGATATTCCAATGTACATATGATTCGCTGGTTATATAGCCAAGGTGTGATGATGTACCAACATTAAATGAGTGTGTCATAATTAAATGACATGACTCAACATTAAATGACCTAGGACACATGCATTAAATAAAATTCAACGAGATAAGATATGATAAAATATTATCTAAAAAACTAAGACTTCTAGAAAAAGCAGCTCAGACCTAAGAGGATTTAATAATGTAAATAAGACCTAGATAGGTAAAACACCAATTTGCACTAACAAAAAAAGGTTGTTCAAGGGCAGTGGTGCCCTAGACTAGATATATTTTAGGTCTTTTGTTGATGGTAAATAAATATTAAATGTTAACTCCCAAATTAATCTTTATTTTCCAAATACGACCATAAATGGGAAATTTAAGAGCACAATTGGGTCCAAGAACATAGTGGGGAGCCAAACCTAGTGTGAAATTATTAAGGGTGATAACTTACAGTGTTACATAATTCATCACTAAAAATGTCGGTGGTCTAAACACATGGCATAAAATCACATTATAACTCATTTGGTAAACATACCAACCATTGCATAAATATCACAAAATAATAAAATATCATTGTATCTCATACAAATCATCTATGCGTCACATGACTTAGGATATAAAATGCATAATTAGCCATAACAACCATATTTATCAATAAATATGTTGAAGGTCAAACATTGATAAGCACTTGAAGCAACATACATAAACACAATGTATGCATCCCATGATACATAACCAGAAATACAATACCAATAACAACCAACTCAAGGCACAAATGTGTGGGAATTATGGGTGTGTAGGGAGTGGTCTTCTACCTTTTGATTTCACATTTATATTTGAATTTATCAAATGAATTTTTAACAATATTCTTGACAATTATCACTTCTCAAATTTTAATTTTAATATTTATTTGATACTCTACCAAATCCTTTTGTTTATTAAACTAAAAGAGGGATAAAAATTTATTCAAACCAAAATAAAGCAGTTTAAAGCAAGGGCATTACACACCCCTATTAATTTCCACTAAGTGGTCCAAATTTTGTGACAAATTTGAGGGTAATTGACCCCTTTTGTTTTTAAAATTTATTGAAATATTTATATTTATTTTGTAGAATCTGTACTTAGGTATTTCTTGACATTTTTTCTATAAAATTAGCATAGTACATAGATTTTCCAAGTGATATAACTTTTGCATATCTAAAAATATGAACTTTGTAATAAATGTAAAATTTTCTTCTAATATTGTAGCATTGCTAAGAAACTTCAAATGATTTTTTTTAACAAATGCATAGTGTCAAAAAAACCAAAATTATAATGGGTAGTAATAAATTCATTTACCCATACCACTGGTTTTTAAATCTTGAAGACAATTCTCTCCAATATATCTCATTCATTGATGCCACAATAGTATTCTTTTCTACAAGAAGTGGAAGAGCCTAATCTACAATATTATTATTTACTTCAAGAAAATGAGAGGGGCTAAAGAAAGAAGATGAGTCCAAAAAGAGGGGAAGTTTTGGGAAAAACAATGCTGATATGAACAAATACCCATTATGCTTTGGGATCACATCCTAAATGAGTACCCATTATATTTTTAGAATAAGTACCCATTTTAAAGGAGTTATTCATTCCAAAATAATTTGAAATATTAGCCCAATTTTTTATTTGCTTTTAGGCTTGGGAAAGGCTTGATAACCTAATCCTTAGCCTTGGACTTGCAAGTACAAGGTCATAGCAATGTTAAGAGAAATAATTGGTTTTGGAAATATGGCTTATAGGATAATTTTTTAGAATTATTTTCAAAAATAAAAACCTATTATAGATCATGATGTCTAGTTTTCAAATATGTAATTTTTTCAATGATTATATTATTTTTAATTAATTTCTAAGGAAACTGGCCCGTAAACTTGAAATGTTAGGTTTTCTTAGTTTTTTAATCACTTTTAATTTGTTAATTTTTTAATAAAAAATATATATAGCATCAATCAACAATTCTTTATAGAATGAAAAAATCAAAAAATTAATAGTCTAAGTCAAATTATGGTGCATGTTTACGAGGGTTTTCAAAAACAACAATTAGGGCCAATAAAAAATTAATAAAAAAATTTAGAAATAAATTATAAAAAAATATCCTCATTAATGTTCAGTTTATTACACTATTGAAAATATTAGACTCAAAACTATTTAATGAATTGCATATTTGAAAACTAGACTCAAAATACTAAATTTCATATTACTGAACTTTTTTATGATTCAATGTGTAAGTGCTTCAAATTTTCAATCCAAGTGTGACAAATTTTGTAAATCAAGAAAAAAACTTCCACTTTTTAAACATTTTGTGGACCCAACTTTTTGCACTTACCCAGAAGCATTGTATCCATCACTTACAATGCTTGCTTAAAGTTTAAAAACTATTCCTATATGGACTCTTTTTGCTAACAACATAACACCATGAAATATTTTGGAACTTATTATTATTGAATACCACCTACACACCTACATAGTTCTTTTTAAATTATTGAAATAAGATTTGTTGCTAGATGTAAAATTTGTAGAATTCCAAGAAAGGTTTTAATTCTTCGATCTTTTAGCTTCAACTTCTTTTTTATTGACCTATAATCTTATATCAAATAATTTCTTAGGAATACTTCACCTACATTGATTTTTTCACAATCATCGAACCATTCCTTATTAGGAGCCATATAAAAGGAGGAAAGTTATTGGTCCTTCATTATCATTTTCATTCAAGCTTGCAATAAATCTTCAAATGAGTCTTTAATTCTATAGAAGAGGAATTTTAAAATGAAATTATCTTCTCAAAAAAAAAAAATCTACAATCCCTTTTTTAATGCACCTAATTTAACTATTTCCTAGCACTTTATTTGACTTTTATTTGGAACGTTAGATTTACATTTCAATTTTGATCTCTTATCTCCTAATTTTTATCTCTTGAATATTTATTGTTTATTTCATGATACTGATGTCTTGCAACCAATGAATCCTTTGATTGATAAATCATCTACAAGTTTTCTTCTTATTTTTTGGACAATAAGGTTGATCCTACAAGCCTACATTTTCACATTTTAATTTAGAATTAGTTAAAATTATTTCCATCAATAAATTATTTAAGAAGTTTCAATAAGGAATAAAGGAAAGTGATAGAGTTCTCTTCATTAACCATTTTAATATCAATGTTAAATAATTGGCTTAACACATTATTGAAGGTATTCAAATGTTCAGCCACATAGTCACCATCATTCATTCATAGTGAATACAAAATTTGAAATCAAAAGTTCATTTTCTAGAGGCTTTCCCTAATATGGAGTACACAAGTTATTTCATAATTTTTTTTCTATGGCATATGTTATTACATTCAATAAAATTAAACCTAATAGGCACAATCCAAGCAAATTTCTTGCCTTCATATCAATAACCAACGAATTTTCATCCTTCATATTAAATGGTTATGTTACCAAAATCCGTCAATCTCTTTCAACAAGTAGATCTTCCATCTCCAACTCTAATAACTAAAAATTCTTTCCATTAATATTTTATTTTTATCCTTAGATACTATCTATCATTTTTATTGGCACATGGATTTCACACACAAATTTCACTTAGGATAAAGTTTGTTGCGGGGAAGAGAAAATCTAATCCTTGAAATAAATCTCAAACCAAACTCTCATACCACATATAGAGAAAAATATGTTGCATAAAATATACAATAGAAGTGCATATATGATTTTCTATAAGGATATGATGATAAAAGAAATTAAAGACAATATGCACTATTACTATATAGAAAATATTTTTAAATAAAAACTTAAACACAATAAAAATGTTCATCATTGCAAAAATTCAATATTTTTTAATATTATAATAATTTAATAATTTTTCATTACATGAGTTAAACAAAAAATAAACATAAATGCCTTAAAATGTGAATGAAAATAGAAAAAACTAAAATAACAAAAATAGATGAAATAAATAAAACTAGAAATTAAAACAATGTAAAACTGCTTTTAAATAAATGATCAGACTACTTTATATCAAACTTTCTTCTAATTTCATACCATCAAGCTTGTCTTGAATTGAAATATTCTTGGCAACTCAATGGGCCTTTGATCTATTGTTAAATGTGAATGATTCTGAATGAGCCCACTAGAGATCAAGTCTTATTGAAAGTAAGACCTCAACATCATAACGGATGAGATCGGGACCATGTCCCAAATGAATTTGGTGGAATTGATGCCTCTCAGTTGAAAAAGTTTTTAGCTTCACCCTAAAAACTCATGTCCTTGTATTGGATAACTATAAATTCTTTGTAGATGATATAAAATCCTCCATCATATATATTTCTTGACAACATAGCCTCACATCTTTCAACAAGAAAACAGAACTATCGACATTTAATGATAATCAAATGCATCAAAAGAAAGCTGACATTAATTAGTTACAGCTAGTTCTTTTCGCCTCACACTGTCAGCACAATAGTTCCTAGCATCTAAATTCAAAGACAAAACTGCCTTTATCCATTTTTCACGCCATAGACTGGTTAACGGCAAACTTTCGCCAGATGAGACGACTTATAATAGATTTACAGTAAAAAAAAATTAATTTTTTTTTTTTTTAATCTCCTTTGATGTTATTGTAAGAATCGGAATTGAATCTACCAAAAAAAAAAATGATTAGAGAAGTTATGTTTACCAGTGGTCTAAATGAAGAGAAAAAAAAGGTTATATTCTCTTTAATTTTACAATATTAAATATAAATTTATAAAACTATTTTTTTCCCAAACATTTTAACTATCAAATATCTATAAAACTACTGTCTAAAAATTCGAGAACCACATTAAACGATTAATGAACACTTAACTTTATTTAGATCATAACATTTAACAATAAACAAACATTAACAACATAGTTTGGATCAAACAACAACAAAATGTTTTATATTTGTTCTCCTGGTAACTATGCATACTGGATAATTAAGAATTAGAATCATTGAGTAGAGAGCTAGGATGTAGATGTACTTTCATTGCTCTTCCCTACAAATCCTCTTGCAGCACTTGTATCTTCGATTAGATGTGAGATGTCTATGGGTAACTGAAAGGTTTTAGGAGTACCCAAAAATGTACTTGCAGTTTTGTTTAATTTTTCAACCACCTCTGTCATATTAGGACGCTGTTGCGGTAAATTGTTTGTGCAAACCAGCCCAATTTGTAGAACTTCAGTAATGCATTTCATTACAGATGATATCTCTGATTCTCTAACATCTCTGAGCAAGTTATTATCCAGCACTTCCATGATTTTATCTGGAAAATTCATGTCTACCCATTTTTGAAGATTAATTTCTTCTGCAAACATATCATCTGTTGGTCTTCCCCTTATCAATAACTCCAAAAGTAAAACACCATAACTATATACATCTCCCTTTGTTGAGGGATTGCTACCCATTCCATACTCTGCACCATATTCTAAAATAATTAGATACTATATATACAGAAAATAAAAATAAACAATATATGAAAACAAACCAATAAAATTACCGTTTGGAACATTCATAAGTAATCCAACCACAGGAACATATAACCATTTTAAATTTATAGATAGTGGAATGTAACTAATGGATGTGTTTTATTCATACAGAATATTGAAGTAAATGAATAATAGTAGCATGGAATTTATATCTTCTGGAAATTACTAGATTATATAATTATTATCGTATCTTTCTAAATATTTATAAAATATATGAAAGTTTATTAAAAATAGTACCATATGATAATATAAAATTCATACCTGGTGGAATGTAACCAATTGACCCTTTGAGTGCATTGTTAGAAGCTGATGAGTCCCTGGAATTTCCAAATAATAGTTTGGCAATACCAAAATCTGCTATATATGAGGTCATGTCGTCTCCTAGTAATATATTATTAGGTTTTAAATCACAATGAATCACTTGTACAAAACAGTGATGGTGAAGATATGCCATTCCATGTGCTATCTCCATTGCTATCCTTAACCGATCATTCAAATTTAATTCGCATTCATCACCTCCTTGAGGATAGAGCCATCTCTCCAAACTTCCATTTGACATGAATGGAAAAACTAGAGCTTTAAAATCAAGATTAGAACAACTGGAAATAATTTTCATCACATTACGGTGCCTTACTTGTTAAAATATTCTGGTAATTTCTACCAGCTGTAGTTAAGTTTTTTATTTTATTTTTATTTTTACTTTTATGTCGGCTAGGGTTAGGAAAATTCTAGAAGTTTAGGGTTAGGTAAATTCTAGACAATTATTTTATGTCGGCCAAGGTAAAATAATAAAAATAATATGTCGGTCTATATTCTAGAATTTTCTTAATGTTTCTAAAGTTCTCTATATAAAGAACTCATGTAAATATTTTTTACTCAAGCAATGTGAAAGAAGAATTTAGTTATTGTGCAGCAGCACGGATATTTTATTTTCCGCTTAATTTCTTTGCCTCTGCCCGCTATCATTACTCTTTTCAATATATTGCATTCTCTACTGAAACTTTGATGAACATTTTCATCTTGTAAATTCAGAACTTTAACAGCAATATTTGTACCGCTGTTTAGAATCCCTTTATACACGGATCCAAATTTACCAATTCCTAACAGATTTGCCACATTAAACCCATCGGTTGCATCTACAAGTTGTTCATATGTAACCTTCATGGGTTCCACTTTGAGAGAGAGGGTATTCCGATAGGTAGGTCTCCATCCATACAAAATTGCTAACAGTACAACAATTAAAATACCTATTGCAACAGGAATTATTACCTTTGTAGAGATTGATGGGTGCTTGTCTTTGGGAAAAGAGCATGGTGGCAAATTTATCCACGTACCACAAAGACCAAGATTTCCCAGAAGTGCTGAGGCATCAAGTTTTCTGAAAACTCCTCCCTTTGGAACCTCTCCAACCAACCTGTTCGAAGACAGATTGATATGCTGCAGCATTTTCATCTGTGTGAAAACCACAGGTATTGCCCCTGACAAATTATTGCAGGATAGATCCATATACTGAAGGTT
Source organism: Sequoia sempervirens (assembly GCA_007258455.2). Classification (NCBI taxonomy): domain Eukaryota; kingdom Viridiplantae; phylum Streptophyta; class Pinopsida; order Cupressales; family Cupressaceae; genus Sequoia; species Sequoia sempervirens. Next base: position 261,143 of record VDFB02337284.1, read on the forward strand.
TTGCAAATTTCCCAGTGATTGAGGAATTGAGCCCTCAAACTTATTCCAAGAAAGACTTAGATATTGCAATGCTTTGCAGCTTTCCAGTGCACTTGGAATTTCACCTGAGAAGAGGTTGTGAGACACATCTATGGCTTGTACCATTGTCATTTTGCTCATTTCTAACACGCTACCTTGTAATAAATTGTTGGACACATTGAAGAAGAATTGGAGATTTTGAAGAGTTGCAAATTCTGAAGGTATATTTCCTGCTAGTTTGTTGTAAGATAAGTCCAGCTTTTCCAAAGCTTGGCATCTCCCTAAATTAGCAGGTATTTTCCCTGACAAATTGTTGTAACTAAGAAGTCTTCTTAACTCTGAAAGATTGCCAAGACTATCTGGAATCTCCCCTGAAAACCTGTTATCACTCAGAAGTAACAACCCAAGATTTTTTGCGTGGCCCAAACTTTTTGGAATTGGTCCATGCAAATTGTTGCCATACATATACAACCTCTGAAGATTTGGCAGCCCACCTAGGGTGGATGGAATTTTTCCATTGAAACTATTTGCACCCAAATCTAGAGTGTCCAGCTTTGTCAGGTTGCTAATCTCATCTGGTATGCCTCCCTCAATTTGGTTATGGTCAATCAAAAATTTGAAGACTCTACTTGAGAGCTGACCGACTGAAGAGGGCAACACTCCACTGAGATAATTGAAGCCAAAATCTATGATCTCTAAATTGGAAAATTGGTTAAGGCTGTTAAAATAGACAAACCCTTGCCTCCACTATCAAGATTATTTCTCCATAGTTGAAGCCTCTGAAGGTGAAGCAATCTGCCAAACTCCAATGGCACTGTGCCACTCAGATTGTTTTGCTCTAAGTCAAGCAATTGAAGGAGAGTACAATTGGAGAGGCAGCTTGGAATTTCTCCAATGAGGTGGTTTCCCCACAAATACAGTTCATGCAACTCAGATAGTTTGCATAACTGCCAGGGGATGTAGGCAGTTAACTGGTTATCATCTAAGGACAAAACTTGGAGACGAGTGCAGTTCGTAAGGGCTCCGGGAATTCGTCCCGAAAAGTTGTTATTCTCAAGATTAAGTTGTTCCAATTGAGTCAGTGCACTCAATTCAACAGGAATACCACCATAAAGTTTGTTCTCATTCAAATACAATTGAGTTAAAGAGGAAAGGTTTGTAAGAGAGGATGGTACTGGACCTGTCAGCTGGTTTGTTCCTAAGAAAAGGAACTTCAAATTTGAGAGAAGCCCAAGTTGGAAGGGAATGCTTCCACTCAAGTGATTAACATACAGACTGAGAATCTGCAAAGAAGTGCAGTCCCCTACGGTGGATGGAATAGGACCTTCCAAGCTATTATAAGACAATCGAAGTGTTCTCAAGCGAAAAATCCTTCCAAGCTCATACGGAAGAGGGCCCTGAAAGCTGTTATTAAAGAGATCAAGTACTCTCAGGAAGGAAAGATTTCCAATTAAAGGAGAGATGGGACCAACCAATCCCTTACCTGTGAGATTCAAGGAAACCACACGATCTCGACGAGAAGAGCAGGTGACTCCAGTCCAGTTGCAGAGATTAAGACTAGGAGACCAACTTTGTAATGAAGTGTACGGATCGAGAATGAGAGAATTCTTGAATGCTGTAAGAGCTTGCTGGTCTGAATAAGTGGAATTGTGAGATGTGCCAGCAGGTTGTGTATGTAGTGCGAGATTGAGGAGGAGAAGGACCAGAAGGGAAGGCATTTTGAATTCTCAATTACCTTAACGTAATGGATGGATTCACGGTTTGAAATGCCCTGTGCTTATATAGCTTCACACAGGCATAATCTGTTTAATTTTTATTTTATTTTTAAAGAAAAAAATATTAAAAAACAATTGATTACAAATCATGTCCGCTTTTCTTAAGAAGAGTCATGGTACATGAGTTTTAAAGAATCAAAAAAATCTAGATGGATTGGAAATAGACAATCAGCAAGGGAGAAGTGAACTTCCAACCCCACAAATAGGACATAAATATTTGTTCCCTAAAGATTATGCATGAAGGCCGGAGGCAGAGGAGGAATTTTCTCACACAGTAAAAATTTAAAACATAAAATATTATTTTCTAACACACAGAGCTGCTGCTCGTAATTTTCTGTTTGCTCACATTCACATTCCTCTGTTAAAAATAAATTACAATTACAAAATATATGCTCCAGGTAAAAAGTCACGTGAAGAATTTTCACGGATGAGAAAGCCCGAAATAACATTTAAATTCAAAATCACCTAACTAACTTTTCCCCCATCAAAATGCATTTAATACAATGTCCTTTTCATAATATTCAAACTTAAATATTAATTCCTTCGTACTCCGAAATTTTCTGGCGGAGGCGGCTTTCTCCATTGTTCCCCGCGGTATCGCGATGGTTAAAATCTTGATTGCGATATTGCGGGCATTGGCTGGAGTGACGTCAGGCGGTTGAGATAAAACAAAAAGACTACGGAAGTCTCCCGCGGTATCGCAATGGCTAATTTATTGATTGCGATATAGCGGGCAGTGGTTGGCGGGGACGGCGGCAGTTAGGGTTAATATTCCAACACTCCCCCTTAAGCATAACTGCGCTGTCCACCATGCCCAATCTGTTTCTTTGAAAAATAAAATTATCTCTTCCCAGCGGCTTTGTAAAAATATCTGCACTTTGTTCTTCTGATTTGCAAAACTCTAAAAATATATCACCATTGTTAATTAATTCTCTGATAAAATGATACCTGGTATCAATGTGCTTGCTTCTCTTATGAAAGACTGGATTCTTCGAAAGAGCAATGGCTGAATTGTTATCACAGTAAATTTTTGTTGCCTCCATTTGTTCATTTTGCAATTCTTTCAAAATTCTTCTCATCCAAATTGCTTGACATGCTGCACTTGTGGCTGCCACATACTCTGCTTCGGCTGATGAAAGACAAACTATTGGCTGCTTCTTTGAAGACCATGAGACAACTCCAGTCCCAAAATTAAATACATAACCAGACGTGCTTTTTCTATCATCAATGCTGCCAGCACAGTCACTGTCTGTGTATCCTATGAGTTTGAACTCATCTGAACTTGAATACTTGATGCCAAAATTTCTTGTTCCACTTACATACCTTAAAATTCTTTTCCCTGCTTTCCAATGGGTGTCTTTTGGTGTTTCCATAAACCTTGAAATCAAACTTACTCCATACATAATATCTGGCCTTGTGGCTGTGAGATACATGAGACTTCCAACAAGCCTCTTAAACAAAGTTGGATCAACATTAGACCCTCTATCATCCTTGCTTAGTTTCAGACCTGTCACTGTAGGTGTTGGTGCTGGTTTGCACTTCATCATATTAAACCTTTTCAAAATGTCATTTGCATATTTTGACTGTGAAATAAAAATACCATTTTCATTTTGATTCACTTCAATGCCTAAAAAATATTTCATCGGACCTAAGTCTATCATTTCAAATTCTTTCTTCATGTCTGCCTTGAACAGATCAATTGACAAATTGCCAGTGAAAATTAAATCATCAACATATAAGCATACTATCAATATTTCACCTTCTTCATTCATTTTTGTATACAGTGTGGGCTCACTGCTACATCTATTAAATCCATTCTGCAAAAGATAACTGTCTATTCTGCTGTACCAAGCTCTTGGGGCTTGCTTCAATCCATACAGTGCCTTCTTCAATTTGTAAACTTTGTCTTCTTGACCCAGAATTTCATATCCAGGTGGCTGATCCACATAAACTTTCTCTTCTAAATAACCATTTAAAAAAGCTGACTTTACATCCATTTGAAATACAGACCACTTATTCTGAGCTGCTAAAGCTAAAATCATCCTTATAGTATCCAATCGTGCTATAGGTGCAAATGTCTCATTGTAATCAATTCCAGGCTGTTTGAATAGCCCTTTACAACCAATCTTGCTTTAAGCTTCTGAACTTCATCTTTTTCATTCAATTTGGTTTTATAAACCCATTTCACTCCAATGACATCTTTGTCTTTTGGAAGACTGACTAGTTCCCATGTCTGATTCTTTTCAATTGCTTCAATATCTTCATCCATAGCACTTACCCATTTATCATCTTTGACTGCATCTTCAAAATGAACTGGATCTTCTATTTGAGAATAAAATGCACAAAGAGAAATCTGATCTGAATTATTCTCACCTTCATTTTGCTCATATATATCTCTTATGCTTCTGATTTTCTGTCTTCTCAGACTTGCCAATGTAGGATTTGACATATCACTTGAACTTGTGGAATGTGGACCCGATGGTCCTGCTGTAGATGGTGTTTGTTGTCCTCTTGTTGGACTGCTTCCTTGAATGATTGAGGTTGTTCTTACAATTGATGCTGGTGTCACTTGTGGACCACTTTGCTGAGCTTGAATGGGAGTGGGAGGAGTCACAATAGTTGGAATATTTGTTGATGCTGGAACTTCATTCTCCTCTTGAGGTATACTAACTGAAATATTGACTGTCTTCTCTATACTTCCATCCCATGCTTCATCTTCTACAAATTGTACATCTCTACTGATTATAACTTTCTTTGTTGTTGGATTATAGAGCTTATAAGCTTTGGATTCTTCACTGTATCCAACAAATATACATTTTTCTCCTTTGTTATCTAGCTTCCTTCTCAATTCATCAGGCACATGTGCATATGCAACACATCCAAATACTCTCATGTGAGTAACACTATGTTTTCTTCCTGTCCATGCTTCTTCAGGTACCATATTCATAACACTTTTTGTTGGACACCTATTCATTATATAGGCTGCACAAGAAATTGCTTCTGCCCAATATTCATTTGACAAATGTTTGGCTTTCAACATACTTCTAGCCATTTCCATGATTGTTCTATTTTTCCTTTCAGCTACTCCATTTTGTTGAGGTGTATATCTAGTTGTGAATTGCTTGTGAATTCCATGATCCTTGCAAAAATTAAAAAATTCTCTTGAAATATATTCACCACCTCTATCTGTTCTCAACACTTTGATATAATAACCACTCTGTTTTTCAACCAAATTCTTGAACTGACGAAATAGATCAAACACTTCATTTTTCTGCTTTAGAAAGTAAACCCATGTTTTTCTTGAATAATCATCAATGAATGTCAGAAAATAAAAACTACCACCTATTGAAGGTGTTTGCATTGGTCCACACAAATCTGAATGTATAATTTCCAAAGGGGCTTTTGCTCTAGTTGACTTTCCTGCTGGAAATGATTCTCTATGTTGTTTTCCTAAAATGCACCCTTCACATACCCTTTCTGGTTTTTCTATTAAAGGTAGTCCCTTGACCATGCCTTTCCTATGAAGTAAATTTAAACCTCCAAAGTTGAGATGCCCAAATCTCAGGTGCCATAACCAGTTTTCATCTTTTATCTCAGCTTGAAAAATTGTCTGCACTACTGCTGTAGTTTCTTCTCTACCCACTTGTGAATTCATTAAGTGTTGTGTTTGAGCATAATTTATATTCAAATCTGGCCTTATCTTTAAGGGAAACATTCTGTTGTTTGTCATTCTGACTTTTGCAATAAGCTGGTTGCTTGGGTATTTGTCTAAAATTGTGCACAGACCATTCTTGAAGGTTACTCTATACCCTTTTTGAACCAGTTGCCCTACACTCATTAAGTTATGTTTCAAACCAGGCACAAAATACACATCTGAAATATATTTTTTCTCCCCCTGTTTAGTTAGAATATTGACATCTCCTTTTCCTTTGACTGACACTTTGTTGTCATTACCCAATGTAACATCAGACTTTACATTTTCATTTAAACTTGAAAACATTTCTAGATTCCCTGTCATATGATTGCTACAGCCTAAATCTAAAAACCATACATCTTTTTCATTTGCTTGAGCAACATTACAAGCTAAAAACATTGTTCTCTTATCTGAATCCTGATTTTGAACTTCTCTTAAAAAATTTGTATTTTGTCTATTATTATCATACTGCTTCTTTCTACACTCATTCATGTAATGCCCATATTTTTTACAATAGTGACATTGGACTTGAAATTTCTCATACCTTTGATTTTGTGACTGATTATGTGTTGGGTTTTGGCTTGAGCCTTGATTGCTGCATCTTCCGCTTGAGCTTGATAAAATGTATCTTTCACCTCTGTAAGAGTTTCTTCCTCTTCCTCTTGATCTACCTCTGCCTCTTCCTTGACTGACTGAAGCCTGAGTTTTGAAAGCATGCTCCAGTGATGTATCTGCTGACCTTTTCAGCCTTTGTTCATGAGAAATTAGAGATGCATACAACTCATCAACTGAGAACTGTGAGAGATCCTTTGTCTCCTCTATAGCAACTACAACTGGTAGAAATTTTGTGGGAAAACTCCTTAAAATCTTTTCAACAACTCTGGTATCTTCCATATTTTCTCCATGAGACCTAATTTGATTAACCACCCCAATGACTTGGGTGTAGAATGAATCTACAGATTCATTGTCCTTCATACATATTGTTTCAAAATCTCTTCTCAGCATTTGTAGCTTTGCTGTTTTAACTTTTGCCATGCCTTGATAGGCTGTTTGAAGTATGTCCCATGCTTGTTTGGACTTTGTTGCTGCTGAAATCCTTGGAAAAATGCTCTCATGTACAGCTTGAAACAGATAAAATAAAGCCTTTGAATCTTTCTTTCTTGTGTCTTTTAATAAGTCTTTCTCTGCTTGTGTTAAAGCATTATATGCTACTGCATCTGCTGGCTCTGCAAATCCATTCTCTACTAAATCCCATATATCTTGTGAACTAAATAGTGCTTTCATTGTAATTGACCAGTACTCATAATTCTTCCCATTAAACTGTGGAATTTGTGGGTTTGTCAAGCTTGTGCTTGCTGCCATTTTTGAAATTTACCCAGATAATCTTTTTTGATCAAATTGACTCTGATAATCAAACTTGCTCTGATACTCGAACTTACTCTGATACCACATGAAGGCCAGAGGCAGAGAAGGAATTTTCTCACACAGTAAAAATTTAAAACATAAAATATTATTGTCTAACACACAGAGCTGCTGCTCGTAATTTTTTGTTTGCTCACATTCACATTCCTCTGTTAAAAATAAATTACAATTACAAAATATATGCTCCAGGTAAAAAGTCACGTGAAGAATTTTCATGGATGAGAAAGCCTGAAATAACATTTAAATTCAAAATCACCTAACTAACTTTTCCCCCATCAAAATGCATTTAATACAATGTCCTTTTCATAATATTCAAACTTAAATATTAATTCCTTCGTACTCTGAAACTTTCTGGCGGAGGTGGCTTTCTCCATTGTTCCCCGCGGTATCGTGATGGTTAAAATCTTGATTGCGATATTGCGGGCATTGGCTGGAGTGACGTCAGGCGGTTGAGATAAAACAAAAAGACTACGGAAGTCTCCCGCGGTATCGCAATGGCTAATTTATTGATTGCGATATAGCGGGCAGTGGTTTGCGGGGACGGCGGCAGTTAGGGTTAATATTCCAACAATGCATACTCTAAGTATTAGAAATATTGTTTATGTTGTAAAGCTAGATCAATAGGAAAACCATTTAAAAATAGTGAAATTAAAGTTAACCGTGTTGGACTAAATAGGAAGAATACCAAAATAATTTGCACACCAACGAGAAACACAACAATAGGAATCACAAATCCTAGGAGATTTTGTAATCAACATTCATCTAAAGTGACTAGTCATATCCTAGATAGGGAAATCCTAGTCATTTCTAACATCAATCCTAATGTCATTCCAATTACAATTTGATTTAGCCAAAAAATTAGCAATCTAATTTTCTTCCCTTTTTTTATAGTTCCACTTAACAATATTGAAACCATGAATGAGGATAATTATGTTTTTCTTACATTCATTCAACTATCATTGCTTGAAGTGAGAGGAATTTCTTTTGAAATGATCAACCAAGATTTTAGTATCAAATTGTAGAATAATATTAGTAAAATACCATTTCTTAGCATGTAAAAGAGTAAGACAAATGGTCATAGCCTCTACAAGATTATTGTAACCAACACTTAGACTACCTACAAATAGAAACTTAACTTTATCATTATGATCATGACACAAACACCTCTAATAATAGCATTCCTAGAATTGTCGTTTGAAGAACCATCAAGTAAGAGGATGTTCCCATTAATTAAGATGATAATCCCAAGGGTTGCTATTAGAAGATGCAAAAGAGGCAGAAACTACATAAATACTATGCGGTAAGTGCACCAAGATGGTTCCCAAAAAAGGGGCTTAAGTGGCCACTTTTTTTCTAAAATCAGGAAATACTGACCTTGGATGTGAAATTGAGGATACTTACACTCAAAATTTTGAGATAGAACAAAAAGAAGGATTCAATTCCTTCAAGTCTACTTTCTAAACTACTCATTTATTTTGACAATGGTTGAGATTAAGGGGTTCAAACGATGGATGTACACAAATTGGTGATGTTTTTGTCAGAAAAACATAACCTAGCAACTCTTGTATGACCCTCGTACGGTAATTTCTTTTAGTATTTTTAAAATCACTAAGGCAGAAGTTAGCTAACACTATGTAGTTGATGCTTGATTTTTTTGATAATTTTTTAATGAATATTTTATCTTTTACTAATTTTCGAAGTGGACACTTCTTGAAAAATAGAATTCTAACCGTGCTAACCCTACAAATTTTGGAAACTAATTGAATTTTTATTTTTTCTAATTTGTAGAATGGAGTCTAGTTTCTAAAAATGTAATTTATTTGAAATTTTGATGAACGATTAATTTATAACAAAAAAACACCAAACACTACCTTTTTCCAAAAAAGAGACATACAAACAAAAGAAATTATTGATGAACGGCTTAACATTGTCAGAAAGTGAAAAAAATTACATCGTTGGATAGCTAAGAGAAAACCTAACATTACCCAGATGTTCAATTTGTTTGATATTGAACCACATGCAATCCTGATGGTGACCATGAACCCAAATATGTGAAATATTGTAGAAATTGCAAAATCATGTCTCTGGTCATTGGGAATTCCCTCCAAGCCTTTGGGTTGGTATTCAAAGGAAAATACCAATCCTAAGGCTCGGGGATTCCCAAAGCAAGATATAACGCGAGCGTGTTAAAATGCACTCGTGTTATATGTCAATTTTGACATGGTTTTTTCTGTTTGTGGGGAGCATGTCTAGCAAGACATAATGCGAGTGTGGTATAACGCACCCACATTATGTCTTGATTTATGTTAAATGCATATTGAATGTATGTTTATATATTTGTATGCTTGTATGTCATGTATGTATGTATGTATGTATGTATGCATGTATGTATGTATGTATGTATGTATGTATGCCTGTATGTATCAATGCATGTATATTGTATGTATGCCTACTTGTATGTAAGATTGTATATACGTGCATGTACATGTATGCTTATATGTATATAGGATTGTATGTACATATGTATTATGCTTATATGTATGTATTTATGTATATCTTTAGAAGGATAGAGAATTTTAAGAGAGAGAGATCTAGAGTTGTCCAAGTAGGGTGGGAGAGAGAGAGAGAGAAAGTCTGGAGAGAGGGAGAGGGGGTGGAAGTGAGAGTTTAAGAGAGAGGGACTTAGCTAGGTAAGGTGGGAGGGATAAAGGGAGTGAGAGAGAGAGGGAGGTGGGAGAGAGAGAATTGAGAGAGGGAGAGAGAGGGGGGAGAGAGAGAGAGACAGAGAGAAAGAGAGATTTATGTGGTAGGGTTCCAAGGGAGAGACTTGAGGTGTGAGGGGTGAGAGGGATAAAGAGGATAAAGTGAGGCTTAAGAGAGTGGGAGAGAAGGGGTTGGGTGAGAGGGACTTGAAAGCTAGGTAAATTGGGAGGGATAAAGGGAGTGAGGAGAGGGGTGGGAGAGAGAATTGATAGAGAGGGAGAGAGAGGGGGGGGGAGAAAGAGAGAGTTATGTAGGTAGGGTGCCAAAGGGAGAGACTTGAGAGTGTGAGGGGGGTGAGAGGGAGATACTTGAGAGATAGGTAGTGAGAGGGAGTGCGAGAGGGATGGAGTGGGAGAGAGAGGGAGTCTGATTGAGAGACCCAAGAGAGGGAGAGGTTGTGGAAGGGAGTGACCTAATAGAGGAAGAGAAAGAGGAGGGTGGAGTGAGAGGGACTTATCTAGGTAGGGTGGGAGGGATAGATAGAGAGAGAGGGGAGAGAGAGAGAGAGAGAGAGAGAGAGTTACCTAGGTAGGTTGCCAGAGGGAGAGACTTGAGAGAGAGAGTGGGTGGGAGGGAGAGACATGAGAGAGAGGGAGAGAGAGGGAGTGGCAGATAGTGGGATGGAGATAGAGAGAGATAGATAGAGGGACCGATAGAGGGTGGTAGGTATTGATTGAATGAGAGGTACGTAGAAAGAGGGAGAGGGTAGATAGAGACAATTAGAGAGGGTAGGAGAGAGGGAGAGGTGAGATGTATAGATAGAGAGAAAGCGATAGGGGTTGAGGGAATAGGTTTGATGGTTTTTAGGCTATTAGGGTTTAAGGGTTAAGGGATTAGGGTCGATGGTAGAGAGTATTGGGTTGAGGGTATAGGGTAGAAGGTTTAAGGTTTAAGGGTTTAGGGTTAAAGGGTTTAGGGTTAAAGGGTTTAGGGTTGAGGGTAGAGGGTTTAGGGTATAGGTTTGAGGGTATATGGTTGAAGGATTAGGTTGAGGGTCCAATGTAAGGGTAGAATTATGGTTGAGGGTTTAAGTTGAGGTTGAGGATTAAGGTTTGAGGGTTGAGGTGTGAGGTTGAGGGTTTAATGTATGGGGTAGAGGTAGGGTTTAAGAGTTTAGGGTTTAAGGGTCGAGGGTTGAGGGTTGAGGGTTGAGGGTTGAGGGTTGAGGGTTGAGGGTTGAGGATTGATGGTATAGGGTATAGGGTCAAGGGATTAGGGTTGAGGGTCCAATGTATAGGGTAGAGGGTATAGGGGTTGAGGGATTAGGGTTTCAGGGTTGAGGGTAGAGGGTTGAGGGTTTAAGGGTTGAGGGTTTAGTGATTAGGGTAGGGATTTTTCTTGGATTTAAGGGTGTAAAGGTTGAGGGATTAGTGTTGAGGGATTAGGATTTAGGGTAGAGGGTATTGGGTTGAGGGAAGAGGGTAGAGGGTAGAGGGTAGAGGGTAGAGGGTTTAAGGGTTTAGGGTTTAAGGGTTGAGGGTCGAGGGTTAGGGTTGATTTTTTAAGGGTTTAAGGGTTTAGGGTTTAGAGTTGAAGGATTAGGGTAGATAGGGACAGACTAGTGAATAGAGAGAAGGGAAGAAGAGGAGGGAGGGACATAGATATATGAGGGTTGAGAATCCAATGTATAGGGTTGACGACCTGTAGGGTTTAGGGATTAGGGTATTCAGTTGAGGGTATAGGGTTGAGGGGGGGTTGAGGGTACATAAGGTTGAAAGATTGGGGTTAAGAGTCCTATGTATAGGGTAGAGGGTATCGGGGTTGAGGGTTTAGCGTTTGAGGGTTGAGGATTGAGGGATTAAAGGTTAAGGGTTGAGAATTGAGGGTTGGGTGTTTAATGTAGGGGGTAGAGGGTTTAAGGATTGAGGGTTGAGGGTTTAAAGTTGAGGGTAGAGGATTGAGGGTATAGGGTTGGGGGATTAGGGTTGAGGGTCCAATGTATAGGGTAGAGGGTATAGGGGTTGAGGGATTAGGGTTTAAGGGTTGAGGGATTAAGGGTCAAGAGGGTTGAGGGATTAGGGTAGAGAGTTTCCTAAGTGGGTTTAAGGGTTTAAGGGTTGAGAGATTAGGGTTGAGAGTAGATGGTAGATGATTGAGGGTAGAGGGTAGAGGGTTTATGGGTTTAGGGTTTAAGGGTTGAAGGTTTAGGCTATAGGGTTGAGTGTTTAAGGGTTTATAGGGTAGAGGCTAGTGGGTAGAGGGTTTAAGGGTTGAGGCTTTAATGTTTAGGGTAGAGGATTGAGGGTATAGGGTTGGGGGATTAGGGTCAAGGGTCTAATGTATAGGGTAGAGGGTATAGGGGTTGAGGGATTAGGGATGAAGGGTTGATCGGTTAAGGGTCAAGAGGGTTGAGGGATTAGGGTAGAGAGTTTACTAAGTGGGTTTAAGGGTTTAGGGTTTAAGGGTTGAGGAATTAGGGTTGAGGGTAGAGGGTAGAGGATTGAGGGTAGAGGGTAGAGGGTAGAGAATTGAGGGTAGAGGGTAGAGGGCAGAGGGTTTAAGGTTTTAGGGTTTAAGCGTTGAGGGTTTAGGGTTTAGGGTTGAGTGTTTAAGGGTTTATAGGGTAGAGGGTAGTGGGTAAAGGGTTTAAGGTTGAGGGTAGAGGATTGAGGGATATAGGATTGGGGGTTTAGGTTCGAGGGTTCAGTGTATAGGGTAGAGGGTATAGGGGTTGAGGGATTAGGGTTTAAGGGTTGAGGGATTAAGGGTCAAGATGGTTGAGGGATTAGGTTAGAGATTTTACTAAGTGGGTTTAAGGGTTTAGGGTTTAAAGGTTGAGGGATTAGGGTTGAGGGTAGAGGGTAGAGGGTAGAGGATTGGGCATAGAGGGTAGAGGGTTTAAGGGTTTAGGGTTTA
>VDFB02337284.1:273770-300066 GCA_007258455.2 Sequoia sempervirens
AAGAATGGAGTGGATCAAGCTTCAACCATTTTTCCATCATGATGTCAATTATGTTTAGGTTGTTTATTTCAAAAATGCATGCTCACTCTGAGGCAACAAAACTTCAAGTTTTTTGTTGGCTGAGTATCCAAAGAGGTGAGACACATACACTCAACCAATATGTGCTCACACACACGTGAGTGGCTATGGGAAAGCCATTCCTTGGATCAACTTCCCGTTCAACCATACCAAAGTTATACCTCTTGATAACTTTGATAAGGGGTCATGCAAAAATGAACTTTGAGCTTCATAAGGAAAGCAAATCTTTGTATGCTTGGAACTCACGAACAAACAAGATGGCTCCACAGGCATGCAAAGCGTGTTATGCAAGGTTGCCCTATAACTAAAATTTTGTAAATAAAAAATGTAAAGAATGTTCAAAGGAGTCTAGCTTAGTTCATTTAAGGTCTTAACTTAGGGAAAATTGTGCCTAATGTCTCCAAGAGAGGACCAATCAAAGAATAAAATATTTTCAAGTTAGGGGATGCAATGTATTGCATCAAGCCACTAAGAGGAATATAATATGCTAAGAGAGATCGTGCTCTTGAGGGACATCACACCGAGTCTCACCAAAAAGTGAAATATGCATCACATGAAGTATGCAGACTACACCATGAAACATGAAAAACACAAAAGAATAATGCCAATGTATGCCCCCACTTTAAAGAAATTGTTAAACAACCTGATGTGAGAAATTACTTTAAAGTAGTAAATGATAAATGTTAAAAATAAAGAAGACATGAGAGCTAAATTGGAAATCCCTATCCCAACTCATATGTTTCCAAATAAAGCTACATCATGTGAAAGAAAAGAGAGGGGTTGCCCCCAAAAATGAAACTCCAAACGCATGAGGGATCTATGGATTTAGAGTCAATATGTTCTTGCTACAATGTTTTTAGAAAGATCAAAACTAACATCATTCCCTAAATACTCATAGAATTGGAAGAATGACACAAAGAGAGCAAAACCAAAGAATTTTTTTTTGGGTCAACATGGAAGAAACATGAATGTCTCGCCGCCTTTCATCATCCCTAAAAGGAAATCGCAAGATTAGGGAAAAGATAAAGGAAAATATTTTGGGTCAACATGGAAAAGACATGAATGTCTTGATGCCTTGCATCATCCCCAAAAGGAAAACATAAGAAAAATGAAAAGATAAAGAAAAGCTTTTGGGTCAACATGGAAGAGACATGAATGTCTCGACGCTTTGCATCATCCTCGAAAGGAAAACACAAGACAAATGAAAAGATAAAGAAAATATTTTGGGTCAACATGGAAGAGACATGAATGTCTCAATACCTTGTGTCATCCCCAAAAGGAAAACATTAGAAAAATGAAAAGATAAAGAAAATATTTTGGGTCAACATGGAAGAAACATGAATGTCTCAATGTCTTGTGTCGTCCCCAAAAAGAAACAAAAGAAAAAGAAAAGATAAAGAAAAAGAGCTTAAAATATTTATGACAAATAGAAGAATGAAGGTACAAATAGAGGAATGTCACAAAGAGAGAGAGAGAGATAAATCAAACAAAACAATATGGGGGATCACATTATGCACATGCAATCACACTAAAGAAAAGAAATACTGAAAAGGACTAGTAAGGCACATGTGAATCAACCTATGAGCAGATCATGTGCATCCCAATCATGTCCATCATATATAGAAAGTAGACAACTAGCCATAGGGACAACGAAAAATATAATACTAGGACAAGGCTATCTAATTCTTGTCCCCCACAATGTGTAGGGAAAGAATGAGTTGAGGTAGGTGATGGGAAAGGCCTCCTTGCATTTAGAGATGATTTGCAATAAATGTATAACATGTAATAGTGAGAATGTTATCATTCTACAAATATTACATGGAAAGGAGCAAAAGGGTCCCGCTTTAAGGGACTATTTCTATGATATCTAACTTTTTAAATATTTTATTTAAGGCACGACACTTGTCAGTACTATGTTCAAAAATTCTATGATATCTGCAATGAGATGTATTTTTATTTTTTAGGATTTGGAAATTGAATATCTGACATGGGTGGTAATGTAATAATTCCTTGGTACAAAAGTATCTAAAAATTCCTTTCAATATCAGTTGGTGGGTAAGGGAATTTCAATTTCTTTAGTTTGTAAGGCCTTCTTCACTTGCTAGATACACCAATTTCTTTAGTTGGGATTAGGGCAGGGGGTCTGGAGATCTCCATGTGTCATCGTTATTATCGTTTGAGATATCGATTGTTCTTGAGGAATGAGGACACTTATATGTGTAGGAGGATCTTGATATCCTAACCCTTTTGTATCTTCAATTGGAATTTTTCGTAAGAGTTGATGAATTTCATGTTCACTTGTTGTATCACATCCTTGTTTACTCAAGATCATGAATCCTTTTCCATATGTCTCTTCTAGGTTGATGCGAGTGTTTTTCACTTTTTTAACATAAAATGGTTGAATGTTTGCTTGAATAGAGGAGATAGGTTCACCTATTGTAGGGAACCTAGGTTCAAATTTTATTTCAACTTTAGGTTGTAAATAACTAAACATGTCTCAATTGGTGGTATTATAAGGGGTGTTGGTTGTTCCATGGATGGATAAAAGGATGCATTAGTTTCAAGGTTGTTAAGGAAATTGTTTAGGAATTTATTCATGCTATCATCATATTCTCCAATGATGTCAACATCATGAGGAGGACATGCATTACAAGTTGAGTGAGCATGAGTAAATTCAATTTCATTAGGCTCATTTTCAAAAGCACAACTTGACACATCCACTAAGGACTTCAAGGACATCCACAGTTTACCAAAGTACATATCCATGATGAAATTTAGTGCAAATTTCAGATTCTAAACTATGCAACAATGTGAAATGAAGTGTTCTAGATGCAATTAAGTAATTCACAAGATGGGCCAAATTAAACTAGATACAATGAAGTAGATGAAATAGAAAGTATGTAAACTGAAACAAAAAGTTATCATCAGCAAAAAAAAGCCTAGAAACATGGAATTCAATGTTGTAAAGTGTGGTTTAAAACCTACATTAGGACTAAATCGCCTAGAGGGGTGTATGAGTCCCAGTGATCTTTTTTTTTTTAATTTCAAAAAAAAATTAAGTGATTGTTATTTTTTTTGTTTGGATGATCTATAGACTAAATGAAATACAAATTTTAGATGATTATCATTGATGTAAGATGCAAAAAGGCGAACTATATGCTCTTTCACTAATGCAATATTTACAAACCCTATATGTGAATTAACTAGTGCAAACCCTAATGCAAAGTTAATGGAAGAAATATTTCAGATTTTAATGCAAAGTTAAATGCAAATATAGATTTCAGATGATTTTCATTGCTGTAAGATGTAAAAATGAAACCTATATGTACTTTCACTAATGCGACATTTACAAACCCTATATGCCAATTAATTAGTGCAAACCCTAATGCAAAGTTAATGCAAGCAAGATCTAGGATGATGATGCACTCCAAATGAAAATTATGATGTTCTAAATTAAATTTCACTAAAATGAAAGGTTGGATTTTGCTGCTTCCATGCTTGGGAGATAGAATAATAATCTCCACACTCTCTCATTCAAGGAAAACCCTAGACATCTCAACTTAAGGTGTACAAAGGAGAAAGAGATCTTTCAATAGGGTTGTCCTAGGATTTTATTATAAACTAATGAAGGGTTAAACACCAAGCTAGGGATTGGAAAGACTAATGAAATGCAAGACCTAATGATTCAACCTAGTGCAATGCAATACTTCATTAAATGACCTAAAAATGCATGCAAATCAAAACAAGAAAGCTGGGAGATTAAAGGTGTGCACCTAGAAACCTAAAGAAGACTAGATGAAGGCATGAAATGTTGAAAAAATTGATTTTAAAGCATGTTGGGACTCATACACCAGTCTAGGCGATTTAGTCCCAGATTAGGATTTATGAGTAGAAACTGAAATCTAGCAGAGAGGTGTTTGGAACTTCTGAAATCTATAAATTTAACCAAACTATTCCACTCATACACTAGAAGTGGTGTATCATTCTAGTTAGGGTTTTCTAGAAATTCAAAGTTTAAAACTACTCTTCTGTGTCTACTATGTCCTTTCTACTTGATTTATGGATCTGAATCTTCAATTTGTAGCCTATAGATGTTCTCCAATGATCTTCAATGCAAGCTTAAAACTTTCATAAATTTTAACACTTGACAAGTTTCTTCAAACTTTCTCTTCAATATTTCTTCAACCTAGATCTGCAAATCAAACACTGAAGAGAGGGAAAATTTTTTGTTTTGTTAGTAGAAAGGGGTTTTCCTTGGTCAAACCCCATTTTGGTAATCAAACCTTCAAATGAAATGAAGTAGAAAAAGACAATGATGAATGAAAAAAATTTAATGTTACAACTCATTAAGGGTATGTGTAGGATCATCATGCAAAAAACAAGCCCTTAACTGACAAAAAATTTAGAAAAATCAGTGTTAGGCAACTTGACATAAATATTTGAGTAAGTTATCTATATTATTTCAAAAATATGTAACAACAGAATTTGTAGAAAATTGAACGTAATTTCTAAAATACTAGGTTTATTTAAAAATAAATAAAATCTATTTGGTGAAAATTTGAAATTTCAATGCAGTAGTACTTAAATTTCAGGGAAAAAATAAGAAGCGGGTGTCTGTCTGACCACCCTAACCATAATAAAATGATAATATTTTTTTGTAAGATTTTATATATAAGTAGAGGACTCATGTCCAGATGTGATGCATATTTTTTTGTAATTTTTTTCCAAGTAAATAGTTAATTATGAATTTTTCATTACAACTTTTAGAAAATATAAAAACTCATATGTTTGACCACCTTAACTTGGTCAAAACTTCATGAAATTTAATTTTTCTTTTTTTAATCCTATATTATGTGAAGCATAGAATGTGATGCATGTTTCAGACTCAAAAAATATGATACCATTTGAAAGTTATAGATGTTTTTCAATCAGCCTATCGATTAGGACTTTAGTCATAATTCTAAGAGAAAATAAATAATAATTATTTATTAAACTCAAATTAAATCATAATTTATAGTTTTGGAAAGCTGAGAATCTCCTCTAAAAACCCTTTTCGTTTCATTAATTTTGGGTGAAAAAAAAGTCATCAGCCACATACCCTACAAATACCCATATTATTGCCACTTTTTGGCGCACCATGATCCTACACATACCCTTAAACCCTAGCAATAAAGTGCTAAAACATGTATGAAATGGCTCCAATGGATGTAGATCTTGAATATTTCTAGAATGTGATAGATCTTGAATATAATGCTAGCTTGAATCATAAAACCCTACATGACAAATGTTATATCAAAAACAGAAATGATGCATGATGACTTTGACATGATGCTTAATACTTGAATAATTCTTTAAAAAACTTGATAATTAGCTCTTGAAGACTCTTGAATGCTCTTGTGAACTCTAATTTTCTATAATGTATGAATACTTGAAGCATTAGGATGATCTCTTGAATGCTTAGGTGAAAATGAGTGAAATAATCTTGTACTTTATAGCTAAATTTCCCAAAATTACAACACTACAAGCTGACATCAGATCTAGGAGGATAAAATCCCACAAAGAATTTGAATTAAATTTAATTTTGGGCCACACGGGACTCATACGCCAGAAGTGGTGTATGAGTCCCATTAGGGATAATTATGGGACACATTTTCAAAACTGCTTAGAAAGGTGTGAAATCTAAATCAGGACCCAAAACCTTAGGTGGGACTCGTACGCCCAAGGTGGCGTATGAGTGCCAAAGCACTAAATCTAGGCCACACAACCTAAAAACACTTGAATTATGATTGGATGTTGATTTATGTCAGGATTATCCTTGAAAATATGCAATAATTAAGGCATGTGGATTCAAAATAAGCCCAATTAAGGCATAAAGAATCCCAATTAATAATGAAAACCTTGGAAAAGTGTGTTACATCACTTTACAACACTCTAAATAAGGTAAAATTATGTCCATTTAGTTCACAAGGGCCCAAGACCTAATGTGAGTGTGTTAAACACATTACAACACTAAGTCAAGGAAACATTATTCTTAATTCAAACAAGGAGGGCACAAACAAGTGTGAAAATGTAAAAGATGACATTTTTTGACACTACAGTTAGTTTTGAATATTATTTAAATTTCATTTTTTCTAAGCCTTTTCTTAGTGGTGAACCCCCTTTTTTTCTTTAATCACACCCTAGGATACCTTATAGCATATCCCTCCTCTCAATTGCACCATTAGATTGAGATCTCCAAGGTTTCTTTAAATGAACGAGAGTGAAATAGGAGGTCAAGCCCCCTTATGTTTCCATCTCATAAAAGGTGGGTATACCCTATTTCTTTCATTTCAGAAGGTAATCAATGATGTCTCCCAAATATGAAATGTGAGACCCACAAAACAAACCAACATTTTTTGTCACGTACTCATCCCAAGTAGACAACTTTAGAAGACCATGTATGTTCTACTACATTTAATCAAAAGGAGCAAAATCTATGGTTTCACAAGCATCCTTAGGTACAACATAAGATGAAAGAGCTGGAATATCAACACATGTCACTTGATCCTTAGAAGATGAAATTATACCAAGATTCAAATGACCATACTAAATCTCCTCAAAAGTCTCCACAAAAGATGCCTTAATGTGAACATCTAAGAAATCATTAGGAGAAAAATGGGAGAAGGTCTAGATATGAGATTGGTGATCAACCTCCACAGCTGCAACTATTTCTCTGCTTTGTAAATCTTGAATTATGACATAATCAGGTGTGAAATCAATTCTTCTACCTACTCCACCATGTGTGATCTGATATATAGAAAGGATATTGGTTGAAAATGAAGGCACATAGAGAACATAATTAAATTATCTGTCATGCATGTTAATATATCCCTTCCCAAAAACATGTGCATCTACGTTTGTAGCCATCAATATTGGTGGTGATAAACAAGTCTCAAATGAAGCAAACATACTCTCTTATGAATCCATGTGATGTGAGGTGCTTGAATAGAGTAATCACCTCTCTACCTTAGACTATGAAAGTGCAACAAGTGCATGCCCCTTGAGTTTATCAGAATTTTATGAAGAAGAAGAAGATGAACCCTTTGATGAAGAATAAGAATTGATTTGATCCTTCTTAAGAAGATGCTTCAACTCATCAATATATTTTGAAGAACATTGATGTTCATCGTGCCCTGATTTCTTGTAATATGCACAAGTAGGCCTCTCCTTCTTAGATGCCCTATTTGAGGGAAACGATTCTAATTCCTTATGTGGCTTGTTATTTTTCTTCTTTTGCTTCTTTTTAGGATTCCTTAATTCTTTTCGTACCTTTAACTCAGTATCCAACAATGCTTAGTACTCACAAGACTTGATTAGACCCACACTAGTTAAATTCACTTCCTCTTGGATTAGTAGATTTATAAATTCATCAAACTTAGGATCAACATATGGTGAACTCCTATAGAAAGTTAATGGGTATGAAAGCTAGAAATAGAAACTGAATACTCAGGACCAAACTTTGATATCACATTAAAAATTAATTGTAAATCCTATGTATCAATGTTGAATTATTTTAGTTGTGTTATTAGCTGTTTGATCTTAGGGATGTAGTATTGGATGTGGTCAAAAAAATTAAGATCAAGATTCATCAAATCATTATCAATTTGATATCCCTAATCTTATCATTTTTACCATATAATTTCTCAAAATCCTCCCTAGCAAGATTCTTTAGGTGTTTTGCATGATTCAACATGAAATTGTAAATCAAATGAGACATTAATGAACAGATGCATCCTTGAAGTGTTTCTCACGATCAATTTCTCATCTTTCCAATTCTTTAGCATTAGTAGGTTGAGAAATAGTTTCCTTTAGATAGCCGATAAGACCCTTCCCTATGAGATATTCCATACTGATTTTCTCCATGAAACATAATTATATGGAGTTAGGAGTTCATTTTGATATTTCCCCATTACAAAAACACAAACCAAGCAAAAGAAATCAATAAATCACTACAATATTAACCCCCCAAATAACTCAATCTTGAGAAACCCCACGAAAATATAAGATTTGGCACTTTATATGTAGCGCAATTATAGGTGCCACTTTCCAACAACAATGAAGTGGACTTGATGTTACTACTTACAAATACTAAATTTGGCCACAATCTTAAGGTAAATTTTTTACACAAGATGAGATAAATTTGATCACACAATTAAAATTACATAAAACATTATGCTCTTTCAAAAAAACTCACCCAAAAATGTTACCATAAGAGCAAGAAGGGAGCCCCAAAAGTTCTAAAAATGGGAACTACTTAACAACACATATGAGAATTTGTAATTTTTAGACAAAATAGACACCAAAATCAAAAAACCAATTATACCACTGCATAGAGCATGAAAATCTACCCAAAATAAAAGAACATTGTGTTGAAAAAGGTAGTCTGTATGACCAAGTTATGGGCCTTTGAAGTTTTCCTTCCAAAATGAAAATCACAATGTAGAGGTAGGAGAAAATTATTAATGAGGCTACTAATGTCATGTAGATGCGACATTCTTGTCAGTAGATTAGGCGATTAAATTTCATAGCCAAGGGGCCGTCATAAGTCGACATGGGCCAAGCTATCATAGAGAATATGCTATGGAATATTCTTTTATGGAATATGCTTCGAAATCTAGAATATTTTGATCGCCAGGTTTGAGTAGAGAATCTTTTTTGTCAAAATATACTCAGACGATAGTCAATGTGTTAGCGATGGGACATCGGTACACAACACTTATGTGGGTGCACCTATGGATGCCAAATGGTGTGTTTGTGGTACTCAGTACTATTATTGACTATAGAGTCACAGTACTAAGTAGACATTAATTAAAAAATTGTAATTTTTGTCTAAAAAATTTTAAAATTGCCACAAAATATTTTAAAACCTAAACAATAATTTTAATTTTTCAAACTTGCAAATTTTTTTTTTCAACTGGATTTTTTCGCTGCACTTGTGATTTTTTTGCTACAAAAGGTTGTATGACCAAACAGATCGTATGGTCAACCATATAGTCAACGAAGGAGAAATTTTCCTCTAATGGCCTACATCAAGTTCTCATATTTTCATGATTTCAGAATCAATCTTGGGGTTTTTGGGCCTTTCAAATGCAATGGTAGGGGTAATTTTGGCTCAAAGTTCTCTAAAAATTCATCTACCTCTTGGATTTGGTAACCCTTTCCCAAGTTTAAACCCTTATAAATCAGACAATATATGATGAATTTTGATGAAACAAAATCCAAGCTTAACTTTCTAAATAATGACTTGGATTCAATGACGAGGTCCTTGAAACCCCAACTCATGCCCAACAAAAAATTCATGTCAAGATTGGTCCCTTAGATCTAGGAAGAAGTTTGCAGTATTAAAGCTCTAATACCATGTAGGAGTTTATGGTGAACTCCTTAACACTCCAAGATCACCTGTAAGACAAAATAACTTCCACAAGAGAGATGGAAAAAATATCATGCCATGATTATCGGTGAAAGATTGCCAGAATGAACTTGATTGATGTCCATAATTGATATTCCAATGTACATATGAGTTGCTGGTTATATAGCCAAGGTGTGATGATGTACCAACATTAAATGAGTGTGTCATAATTAAATGACATGACTCAACATTAAATGACCTAGGACACATGCATTAAATAAAATTCAACTAGATAAGATATGATAAAATATTATCTAGAAAACTAAGACTTCTAGAAAAAGCAACTCAGACCTAAGTGGATTTAATAATGTAAATAAGACCTAGATAGGTAAAACACCAATTTGCACTAACAAAAAAAGGTTGTTCAAGGGCAGTGGTGCCCTAGACTAGATATATTTTAGGTCTTTTGTTGATGGTAAATAAATATTAAATGTTAACTCCCAAATTAATCTTTATTTTCCAAATACGACCATAAATGGGAAATTTAAGAGCACAATTGGGTCCAAGAACATAGTGGGGAGCCAAACCTAGTGTGAAATTATTAAGGGTGATAACTTACAGTGTTACATAATTCATCACTAAATATGTCGGTGGTCCAAACACATGGCATAAAATCACATTATAACTCATTTGGTAAACATACCAACCTTTGCATTAATATCACAAAATAATAAAATATCATTGTATCTCATACAAATCATCTATGAGTCACATGACTTAGGATATAAAATGCATAATTAGCCATAACAACCATATTTATCAATAAATATGTTGAAGGTCAAACATTGATAAGCACTTGAAGCAACATACATAAACACAATGTATGCATCCCATGATACATAACCAGAAATACAATACCAATAAAAACCAACTCAAGGCACAAATGTGTGGGAATTATGGGTGTGTAGGGAGTGGTCTTCTACCTTTTGATTTCACATTTATATTTGAATTTATCAAATGAATTTTTAACAATATTCTTGACAATTATCACTTCTCAAATTTTAATTTTAATTTTTATTTGATACTCTACCAAATCCTTTTGTTTTTTAAACTAAAAGAGGGATAAAAATTTATTCAAACCAAAATAAAGCAGTTTAAAGCAAGGGCATTACACACCCCTATTAATTTCCACTAAGTGGTCCAAATTTTGTGACAAATTTGAGGGTAATTGACCCCTTTTGTTTTCAAAATTTATTGAAATATTTATATTTATTTTGTAGAATCTGTACTTAGGTATTTCTTGACATTTTTTCTATAAAATTAGCATAGTACATAGATTTTCCAAGTGATATAACTTTTGCATATCTAAAAATATGAACTTTGTAATAAATGTAAAATTTTCTTCTAATATTGTAGCATTGCTAAGAAACTTCAAATGATTTTTTTTAACAAATACATAGTGTCAAAAAAACCAAAATTATAATGGGTAGTAATAAATTCATTTACCCATACCACTGGTTTTTAAATCTTGAAGACAATTCTCTCCAATATATCTCATTCATTGATGCCACAATAGTATTATTTTCTACAAGAAGTGGAAGAGCCTAATCTACAATATTATTATTTACTTCAAGAAAATGAGAGGGGCTAAAGAAAGAAGATGGGTCCAAAAAGAGGGGAAGTTTTGGGAAAAACAATGCTGATATGAACAGATACCCATTATGCTTTGGGATCACATCCTAAATGAGTACCCATTATATTTTTAGAATAAGTACCCATTTTAAAGGAGTTATTCATTCCAAAATAATTTGAAATATTAGCCCAATTTTTTATTTGCTTTTAGGCTTGGGAAAGGCTTGATAACCTAATCCTTAGCCTTGGACTTGCAAGTACAAGGTCATATCAATGCTAAGAGAAATAATTGGTTTTGGCAATATGGCTTATAGGAGAATTTTTTAGAATTATTTTCAAAAATAAAAACCTATTATAGATCATGATGTCTAGTTTTCAAATATGTAATTTTTTCAATGATTATATTATTTTTAATTAATTTCTAAGGAAACTGGCCCGTAAACTTGAAATGTTAGGTTTTCTTAGTTTTTTAATCACTTTTAATTTGTTAATTTTTTAATAAAAAATATATATAGCATCAATCAACAATTCTTTATAGAATGAAAAAATCAAAAAATTATTAGTTTACGTCAAATTATGGTGCATGTTTATGAGGGTTTTCAAAAACAACAATTAGGGCCAATAAAAAATTAATAAAAAAATTTAGAAATAAATTATAAAAAAATATCCTCATTAATGTTCAGTTTATTACACTATTGAAAATATTAGACTCAAAACTATTTAATGAATTACATATTTGAAAACTAGACTCAAAATACTAAATTTCATATTACTGAACTTTTTTATGATTCAATGTGTAAGTGCTTCAAATTTTCAATCCAAGTGTGACAAATTTTGTAAATCAATAAAAAAACTTCCACTTTTTAAACATTTTGTGGACCCAACTTTTTGCACTTACCCAGAAGCATTGTATCCATCACTTACAATGCTTGCTTAAAGTTTAAAAACTATTCCTATATGGACTAATACCATGAAATATTTTGGAACTTATTATTATTGAATACCACCTACACACCTACATAGTTCATTTTAAATTATTGAAATAAGATTTGTTGCTAGATGTAAAATTTGTAGAATTCCAAGAAAGGTTTTAATTCTTCGATCTTTTAGCTTCAACTTCTTTTTTATTGACCTATAATCTTATATCAAATAATTTCTTAGGAATACTTCACCTACATTGATTTTTTCACAATCATCGAACCATTCCTTATTAGGAGCCATATAAAAGGAGGAAAGTTATTGGTCCTTCATTGTCATTTTCATTCAAGCTTGCAATAAATCTTCAAATGAGTCTTTAATTCTATAGAAGAAGAATTTTAAAATGAACTTATCTTCTCAAAAAAAAAAAATCTACAATCCCTTTTTTAATGCACCTAATTTAACTATTTCCTAGCACTTTATTTGACTTTTATTTGGAACGTTAGATTTACATTTCAATTTTGATCTCTTATCCCCTAATTTTTATCTCTTGAATATTTATTATTTATTTCATGATACTGATGTCTTGCAACCAAGGAATCCTTTGATTGATAAATCATCTACAAGTTTTCTTCTTATTTTTTGGACAATAAGGTTGATCCTACAAGCCTACATTTTCACAGTTTAATTTAGAATTAGTTAAAATTATTTCCATCAATAAATTATTTAAGAAGTTTCAATAAGGAATAAAGGAAAGTGATAGAGTTCTCTTCATTAACCATTTTAATATCAATGTTAAATAATTGGCTTAACACATTATTGAAGGTATTCAAATGTTCAGCCACATAGTCACCATCATTCATTCATAGTGAATACAAAATTTGAAATCAAAAGTTCATTTTCTAGAGGCTTTCCCTAATATGGAGTACACAAGTTATTTCATAATTTTTTTTCTATGGCATATGTTATTACATTCAATAAAATTAAACCTAATAGGCACAATCCAAGCAAATTTCTTGCCTTCATATCAATAACCAACCAATTTTCATCCTTCATATTAAATGGTTATGTTACCAAAATCCGTCAATCTCTTTCAACAAGTAGATCTTCCATCTACAACTCTAGTAACTAAAAATTATTTCCATTAATATTTTATTTTTATCCTTAGATACTATCTATCATTTTTATTGGCACATGGATTTCACACACAAATTTCACTTAGGATAAAGTTTGTTGCGGGGAAGAGAAAATCTAATCCTTGAAATAAATCTCAAACCAAACTCTCATACCACATATAGAGAAAAATATGTTGCATAAAATATACAATAGAAGTGCATATATGATTTTCTATAAGGATATGATGATAAAAGAAATTAAAGACAATATGCACTATTACTATATAGAAAATATTTTTAAATAAAAACTTAAACACAATAAAAATGTTCATCATTGCAAAAATTCAATATTTTTTAATATTATAATAATTTAAAAAAAAATCATTACATGAGTTAAACAAAAAATAAACATAAATGCCTTAAAATGTGAATGAAAATAGAAAAAACTAAAATAACAAAAATAGATGAAATAAATAAAACTAGAAATTAAAACAATGTAAAACTGCTTTTAAATAAATGATCAGACTACTTTATATCAAACTTTCTTCTAATCTCATACCATCAAGCTTGTCTTGAATTGAAATATTCTTGGCAACTCAATGGGCCTTTGATCTATTGTTAAATGTGAATGATTCTGAATGAGCCCACTAGAGATCAAGTCTTATTGAAAGTAAGACCTCAACATCATAAGGGATGAGATCGGGACCATGTCCCAAATGAATTTGGTGGAATTGATGCCTCTCAGTTGAAAAAGTTTTTAGCTTCACCCTAAAAACTCATGTCCTTGTATTGGATAACTATAAATTCTTTGTAGATGATATAAAATCCTCCATCATATATATTTCTTGGCAACATAGCCTCACATCTTTCAACAAGAAAACAGAACTATCGACATTTAATGATAATCAAATGCATCAAAAGAAAGATGACATTAATTAGTTACAGCTAGTTCTTTTCACCTCACACTGTCAGCACAATAGTTCCTAGCATCTAAATTCAAAGACAAAACTGCCTTTATCCATTTTTCACGCCATAGACTGGTTAACGGCAAACTTTCGCCAGATGAGACGACTTATAATAGATTTACAGTAATATTATTTTTTTTTTTAATCTCCTTTGATGTTATTGTAAGAATCGGAATTGAATCTACCAAATAAAAAAAATGATTAGAGAAGTTATGTTTACCAGTGGTCTAAATGAAGAGAAAAAAAAGGTTATATTCTCTTTAATTTTACAATATTAAATATAAATTTAGAAAACTATTTTTTCCCAAAGATTTTAACTATCAAATATCTATAAAACTACTGTCTAAAAATTCGAGAACCACATTAAATGATTAATGAACACTTAACTTTACTACATATTGAATATATATGACGTTTTAGATCATAACATTTAACAATAAACAAACATTAACAACATAGTTTGGATCAAACAACAACAAAATGTTTTATATTTGTTCTCCTGGTAACTATGCATACTGGATAATTAAGAGTTAGAATCATTGAGTAGAGAGCTAGGATGTAGATGTACTTTCATTGCTCTTCCCTACAAATCCTCTTACAACACTTGTATCTTCGATTAGATGTGAGATGTCTACGGGTAACTGAAAGGTTTTAGGAGTACCCAAAAATGTACTTGCAGTTTTGTTTAATTTTTCAACCACCTCTATCATATTAGGACGCTATTGCGGTAAATTGTTTGTGCAAACCAACCCAATTTGTAGAACTTCAGTAATGCATTGCATTACAGATGATATCTCTGATTCTTTAACATCTCTGAGCAAGTTATTATCCAGCACTTCCATGATTTTATCTGGAAAATTCATGTCTACCCATTTTTGAAGATTAATTTCTTCTGCAAACATATCATCTGTTGGTCTTCTCCTTGTCAATAACTCCAAAAGTAAAACACCATAACTATATACATCTCCCTTTGTTGAGGGATTGCTACCCATTCCATACTTTGCACCATATTCTAAAATAATTAGATACTATATATACAGAAAATAAAAATAAACAATATATGAAAGCAAACCAATAAAATTATCGTTTGGAACATTCATAAGTAATCCAACCACAGGAACATATAACCATTTTAAATTTATAGATAGTGGAATGTAACTAATGGATGTGTTTTATTCATACAGAATATTGAAGTAAATGAATAATAGTAGCATGGAATTTATATCTTCTGGAAATTACTAGATTATATAATTATTATCGTATCTTTCTAAATATTTATAAAATGTATGAAAGTGTATTAAAAATAGTACCATATGATAATATAAAATTCATACCTGGTGGAATGTAACCAATTGACCCTTTGACTGCATTGTTAGAAGCTGATGAGTCCATGGAATTTCCAAATAATAGTTTGGCAATACCAAAATCTGCTATATATGAGGTCATGTCGTCTCCTAGTAATATATTATTAGGTTTTAAATCACAATGAATCACTTGTACAAAATAGTGATGGTGAAGATATGCCATTCCATGTGCTATCTCCATTGCTATCCTTAACCGATCATTCAAATTTAATTCGCATTCATCACCTCCTTGAGGATAGAGCCATCTCTCCAAACTTCCATTTGACATGAATGGAAAAACTAGAGCTTTAAAATCAAGATTAGAACAACTGGAAATAATTTTCATCACATTACAGTGCCTTGTTAAAATATTCTGGTAATTTCTACCAGCTGTAGTTAAGTTTTTTATTTTATTTTTATTTTTAATACTTTTATGTCGGCTAGGGTTAGGTAAATTCTAGACAATTATTTTATGTCGGCCAAGGTAAAATAATAAAAATAATATGTCGGCCTATATTCTAGAATTTTCTTAATGTTTCTAAAGTTCTCTATATAAAGAACTCATGTAAATATTTTTTACTCAAGCAATGTGAAAGAAGAATTTAGTTATTGTGCAGCAGCACGGATATTTTATTTTCCGCTTAATTTCTTTGCCTCTGCCCGCTATCAGAGTGGTATAAGAGCCAGGTTAAGAAGCAGAAAAAGAGCAAATTTGAGGAGAGCAGATTTGAGGATTGCTGAAGTTGCATGTTTATTTTTGGTGCGCAGAATGTTGTCGATTAGTCAGTCAATTGAGTAAGCTACATTTTTATTATATATCATATTTTTATTGATAGCAAAAACAAAAAGGAAGAAATTTAGGGTTTACAGATACTATTTTAAAATATGGCGTCAAGTAGTGTGCAAACTCAAATTCCAATATTTTCTAGTAAAAATTATGATACTTGGTCATACAGAATGAAATTAACATTTAATTTTGAAGATTTATCAGAAATAGTTGAAAATGGTTATACAGAACCACATGATGAGTCTACCTTGAGCACTAATGCAAAACATAAGTTGAGTGAAAATAGGAAAAAGAATAAAAGGGCTTTGCAGATAATTGGACAAGGATTGGATGATTCAGTCATTGGAAGGATTAAGACAACCACTATAGCCAAGCAAGCATGGGATATTCTGGAAACAACATATCAAGGTACAAGTAAGGTAAAACTTTCCAGATTACAAGGACTCAGGAAAGAATTTGAAAACTTGCAAATGAGTGATTCTAATTCAGTAGATCAATTTGAAAATCGTGTTATGAATTTGGTTAATCAAATAAGGATGAATGGTGATGAACTAACAGATCAAAAGGTTGTAGAAAAGATCTTAAGAAGTATGCCTACTAAATTTGATACTATTGTTGTGCCAATTGAGGAAACTAAGGATTTTTCAACATATTCAATAGATGAGTTGTTTGGTACTTTGAAAAATTATGAGTTGAGATTGAACAGGAATAATAATACCTCATTGGAGAGTGCATTCAAAGCACAAATGACATTTGGCAGAGGTAGAGGAAGAGGAAATCTAGGATTCAGAGGAAGAGGAAGAGGAAGAAGTAATTTTCAAAGAGAAGAATGGAAGAGTCCAGATCCAGGAGGATGGAGAAATCAATGTTTCAATTCAAGAGGACACAATAACAATCAAGCATCATAAAGGTATGACAAATCAAATGTTCAATGTTACTATTGCAAGAAGTATGGTCATATTGCAAATGAATGTCGAAAGAAGCAAGCTGATATGGGAAAGCAAATTGCAAATTTTTCTGTGAGTAATTCTGAGACATTGTTCATTAGTTGTCATGTAGCTCAAGAAAGTTCAAGTAATATTTGGTTTCTAGATAGTGGTTGTAGTAACCATATGACAGGAAATAAAGACTTGTTTGAAAGTTTGGATACTTCAGTGAAATCAGAAATTAAATTGGGGAATGATAATACAGTTGCAGTCATGGGTAAAGGTGCAATTAATGTGATGACAAAGCTTGGTAAGAAGTTTATTCCTGATGTTTATTTTGTACCTAGTTTGAAGCATAATCTCATAAGTGTGGGACAACTTTCTCAAAAGGGTTATAGAATTATTTTTGAAAACAATGTGTGCACTATATTTGATATTCCTCCTACTAATAAGGTGATTGCAAAGGTTGAAATGACAAATAACAGAATGTTCCCACTTCAAATGAAAAATGAATTAATGGAGAATATTGAAGCAAGTTTCAAGGCATCAAGTCAAGATCAAGCATGGATATGACACTTGAGGTATGGTCATCTTAACTTCAAAGGATTGTGTTTATTGAAAAGGAAAGAAATGGTAAGAGGCTTACCCCCTATTAAAGCACCATTAAGTTCATGTGAAAGTTGTATTTTGGCTAAGCATCATAGAACAAGTTTTCCAAAGGGAATGCCATATAGAGCATGGGCACCTTTAGAAATTGTGCATACTGATATATGTGGTCCAATGCAAACACCATCTTTAGGGGGAAGCATTTATTTTCTAACATTCATTGATGATTTTTGTAGGAAAACATGGGTTTATTTTCTGAAATATAAATCTGAGGCATTTGGAAAGTTCAAGGAATTCAAAGCATTGGTTGAGAAACAAAGTGGCCTACCCATCAAGGTATTGAGATCAGATAGAGGAGGTGAATTCAAGTCAAATGAGTTTTTGGATTATTGCAGGTATCATGGAATAAAGAAGCAGTTTACTACAAGTTACACACCTCAGCAAAATGGTGTTTCGAAAGAAAGAATCGAACAATAATGGAAATGGCAAGGAGCATGTTGAAAGGAAAGAATCTACCTAATGAGTATTGGGCTGAAGCAGTAGCTTGCACAGTTTATATTTTGAATAGAAGTCCAACGAAGATTGTAAGGGACAAGATTCCACAAGAAGCATGGAGTGGTAAGCATCATAGTGTTTCTCATTTCAAAATATTTGGTTGTATTGCATTTGCACATGTGCCCAAGGAAACAAGAAGTAAGTTGGATGATAAAAGTGAAAAATGCATTTTTATTGGTTATCATGAACAATCTAAGGCATATAAATATAGACAAAACAATTACAGGTGTTGCAGCATTGCCATATAATGAACTAGAAGAAAAAGATCAAGAAAACCAAGGAGATCAATCAAATGAACAAGGAGGAACACCATCAAGAAGTACACAAGGAGAAATTGAGCAAGGAGAATCTTCAAGTCCACAAGTAAGTGATGAATCAAACCCTACACTTGCATCATTAAGATCAAAGCTTAAAAGCAAGAAATCTAGAAGTTTGCAAGAAATTTATGATCAAGGAGATAAGATAGATTTGCAATAAATTTTGCTTTATTTTCTCAAGATCCTATTTATTTTGAAGATGCCATTAAGGAAGAACATTGGATTAATGCAATGAATGATGAAATGGAATCCATTGAGAAGAATGATACATGGGATTTAGTTGATTTGCCTAAGGAAAAAGATTGCATTGGTGTAAAATGGGTTTATAAAACTAAGTATAATGCAAATGGAGAAATTGACAAATATAAGGCAAGACTAGTAGCTAAAAGATTTTCTCAAGAATATGGAGTTGATTATAATGAAACTTTTGCACCTATAGCAAGACTTGATACTATTAGAATGGTACTAGCTATTGCAGCTCAAAATGATTGGAAGGTTTATCAAATGGATGTTAAATCAGCCTTCTTGAATGGATATTTAGAAGAAGAGGTTTATGTATAGCAGCCACCAAGATATGAAATAAAAGGTTATGAAGACAAAGTTTACAGGTTAAAGAAGGCACTCTATGGATTGAAGCAAGCTCCAAGAGCATGGTACAGCAGGATAGATTCATACATGATAAGCAATGGATTCAACAAAAGTACTAGTGAGCCTACTCTATATACCAAAGTCAATGAGCAAGGTAAGATTTTAATTGTTTGCTTGTATGTTGATGATTTGATTTTTACAGGTAATCTTTCTATTGACATGTTTAAATCAGCAATGAAGAAGGAATTTGAAATGATTGATTTGGGGTTGATGAAATATTTTCTTGGCATTGAAGTAACACAAAATGATAAGGGAATTTTCATTTATCAAAATAAATATGCAAAAGATGTTTTGAGAAGGTTTAGAATGATAAATTGTAGTCCAGTTTCTACACCTGTGGCAATAGGCACAAAACTAAGTAGAGAAGATAATGAGATTGATTTTGATTCAACTATATTTAGAAAATTGGTTGGCAGTTTGATGTATCTCATAGCAACTAGACCATATATAATGTATGGAGTAAGTTTGATTTCAATATTTATGGATGCACCAAAGAATTCACATTGGCAAGCAGGAAAAAGATTATTGAGGTACATTGCAGGAACTATGAATCATGGCATATTGTATTCTACTTCAAATAAATTTTAGTTGGTGGGATATACAGATAGTGATTTTGTAGGAAGTATTGATGATAGAAAAAGTACATCTGGATATGCATTTCATCTTGGAATAGGTGTTGTAGCATGGGCATCAAAGAAGCAGCCTATACTAACAATTTCATCAGCAGAAGTAGAGTATGTAGCAGGAACATCAACAACATGTCAAGCAGTGTGGATGAGAAGAGTCTTGAAGGATCTACTGCATGAACAAGAGGAGCCAACTATAATCTATTGTGACAACAAGTCCACCATTGCACTGTCAAGGAATCATGTTTTTCACAAGAGGACAAAACATATTGATACTAGATATCACTTTATTCGGGAGTTAGTGAACAATGGAGAAATCAATCTACAACATTGCAGATCTAAGAACAATTTGCGGACATATTTACAAAGGCTTTAGCACAAGAGCAATTTGAATTTTTGAGAAGAGTTTTGGGCATTGTAAATATTGATATAGTTTGTGGTAGAAATTAGGGGGGAGTGTTAAAATATTCTGGTAATTTCTACCAGCTATAGTTAAGTTTTTATTTTATTTTCATTTTTACTTTTATGTCGGCTAGGGTTAGGAAAATTATAGAAGTTTAGGGTTAGGTAAATTCTAGACAATTATTTTATGTCGGCCAAGGTAAAATAATAAAAATAATATGTCGGCCTATATTCTAGAATTTTCTTAATGTTTCTAAAGTTCTCTATATAAAGAACTCATGTAAATATTTTTTACTCAAGCAATGTGAAAGAAGAATTTAGTTATTGTGCAGCAGCACAGATATTTTATTTTCTGCTTAATTTCTTTGCCTCTACCCGCTATCATTACTCTTTTCAATATATTGCATTCTCTACAGAAACTTTGATGAACATTTTCATCTTGTAAATTCAGAACTTTAACAGCAATATTTGTACCACTGTTTAGAATCCCTTTATACACGGATCCAAATTTACCAATTCCTAACAGATTTGCCACATTAAACCCATCGGTTTCATCTACAAGTTGTTCATATGTAACCTTCATGGGTTCCACTTTGAGAGAGAGGGTATTCCGATAGGTAGGTCTCCATCCATACAAAATTGCTAATAGTACAACAATTAAAATACCTATTGCAACAGGAATTATTACATTTGTAGAGATTGATGGGTGCTTGTATTTGGGAAAAGAGCATGGTGGAAAATTTATCCACGTACCACAAAGACCAAGATTTCCCATAAGTGCTGAGGCATCAAGTTTTCTTAAAACTCCTCCCTTTGGAACCTCTCCAACCAACCTGTTGGAAGACAAATTGATATGCTGCAACATTTTCATCTGTGTGAAAACCACAGGTATTGCCCCTGACAAATTATTGCAGGATAGATCCATATACTGAAGGTTTTGCAAATTTCCCAGTGATTGAGGAATTGAGCCCTCAAACTTATTCCAAGAAAGACTTAGATATTGCAATGCTTTGCAGCTTTCCAGTGCACTTGGAATTTCACCTGAGAAGAGGTTGTGAGACACATCTATGGCTTGTACCATTGTCATTTTGCTCATTTCTAACACGCTACCTTGTAATAAATTGTTGGACACATTGAAGAAGAATTGGAGATTTTGAAGATTTGCAAATTCTGAAGGTATATTTCCTGCTAGTTTGTTGTAAGATAAGTCCAGCTTTTCCAAAGCTTGGCATCTCCCTAAATCTTGGCATCTCCCTAAATTAGCAGGTATTTTCCCTGACAAATTGTTTTATCTAAGAAGTCTTCTTAACTGTGAAAGATTGCCAAGACTATCTGGAATCTCCCCTGAAAGCCTGTTATCACTCAGAAGTAACAACCCAAGATTTTTTGCCTGGCCCAAACTTTTTGGAATTGGTCCATGGAAATTGTTGCCATACATATACAACCTCTGAAGATTTGGCAGCCCACCTAGGGTGGATGGAATTTTTCCATTGAAACTATTTGCACCCA
This sequence comes from Sequoia sempervirens, assembly GCA_007258455.2. NCBI lineage: Eukaryota > Viridiplantae > Streptophyta > Pinopsida > Cupressales > Cupressaceae > Sequoia > Sequoia sempervirens. The sequence continues at coordinate 295,586 of VDFB02337284.1, forward strand.
AATCTAGAGTGTCCAGCTTTGTCAGGTTGCTAATCTCATCTGGTATGCCTCCCTCAATTTGGTTATGGTCAATCAAAAATTTGAAGACTCTACTTGAGAGCTGACCAACTGAAGAGGGCAACACTCCATTGAGATAATTGAAGCCAAAATCTATGATCTCTAAATTGGAGCAATTGCTTAAGGCTGTTAAAATAGACAAACCCTTGCCTCCACTATCAAGATTATTTCTCCATAGTTGAAGCCTCTGAAGGTGAAGCAATCTTCCAAACTCCAATGGCACTGTGCCACTTAGATTGTTTTGCTCTAAGTCAAGCAATTGAAGGAGAGTACAATTGGAGAGGTAGCTTGGAATTTGTCCAATGAGGTGGTTTCCCCACAAATACAGTTCATGCAACTCAGATAGTTTGCATAATTGCCAGGGGATGTAGGCAGTTAACTAGTTATCATCTAAGGACAAAACTTGGAGATGAGTGCAGTTCGTAAGGGCTACAGGAATTGGTCCCGAAAAGTTACTATTCTCAAGATTAAGTTGTTCAAATTGAGTCAGTGCACCCAATTCAACAGGAATACCACCATAAAGTTTGTTCTCATTCAAATACAATTGAGTTAAAGAGGAAAGGTTTGTAAGAGAGGATGGTACTGGACCTGTCAGCTGGTTTGTTCCTAAGAAAAGGAACTTCAAATTTGAGAGAAGCCCAAGTTGGAAGGGAATGCTTCCACTCAAGTGATTAACATACAGACTGAGAATCTGCAAAGAAGTGCAGTCCCCTATGGTGGATGGAATAGGACCTTCCAAGCTATTATAAGACAATCAAAGTGTTCTCAAGCGAAAAATCCTTCCAAGCTCATACGAAAGAGGGCCCTGAAAGCTGTTATTAAAGAGATCAAGTACTCTCAGGAAGGAAAGATTTCCAATTAAAGGAGAGATGGGACCAACCAATCCCTTACCTGTGAGATTCAAGGAAACCACACCATCTCAATGAGAAGAGCAGGTGACTCCAGTCCAGTTGCAAAGATTAAGACTAGGAGACCAAATTTGTAATGAAGTGTACGGATCGAGAATGAGAGAATTCTTGAATGTTGTAAGAGCTTGCTGGTCTGAATAAGTGGAATTGTGAGATGTGCCAGCAGGTTGTGTATGTAGTGCGAGATTGAGGAGGAGAAGGACCAGAAAGGAAGGCATTTTGAATTCTCAATTACCTTAATGTAATGGATGGATTCACAGTTTGAAATGCCCTGTGCTTATATAGCTTCACACAGGCATAATCTGTTTAATTTTTATTTTATTTTTAAAGGAAAAAATATTAAAAAACAATTGATTACAAATCATGTCCGCTTTTCTTAAGAAGAGTCATGGTACATGAGTTTTAAAGAATCAAAAAAATCTAGATGGATTGGAAATAGACAATCAGCAAGAGAGAAGTGAACTTCCAACCCCACAAATAGGACATAAATATTTGTTCCCTAAAGATTATGCATACTCTAAGTATTAGAAATATTGTTTATGTTGAAAAGCTAGATCAATAGGAAAACCATTTAAAAATAGTGAAATTAAAGTTAACCATGTTGGACTAAATAGGAAGAATACCAAAATAATTTGCACACCAACAAGAAACACAACAATAGGAATCACAAATCCTAGGAGATTTTGTAATCAACATTCATCTAAAGTGACTAGTCATATCCTAGATAGGGAAATCCTAGTCATTTCTAACATCAATCCTAATGTCATTCCAATTACAATTTGATTTAGCCAAAAAATTAGCAATCTAATTTTCTTCCCTTTTTTTATAGTTCCACTTAACAATATTGAAACCATGAATGAGGATAATTATGTTTTTCTTACATTCATTCAACTATCATTGCTTGAAGTGAGGAATTTCTTTTGAAATGATCAACCAAGATTTTAGTATCAAATTGTAGAATAATATTAGTAAAATACCATTTCTTAGCATGTAAAAGAGTAAGACAAATGGTCATAGCCTCTACAAGATTATTGTAACCAACACTTAGACTACCTACAAATAGAAACTTAACTTTATCATTATGATCATGACACAAACACCTCTAATAGTAGCATTCCTAGAATTGTCGTTTGAAGAACCATCAAGTAAGAGGATGTTCCCATTAATTAAGATGATAATCCCAAGGGTTGCTATTAGAAGATGCAAAAGAGGTAGAAACTACATAAATACTATGCGGTAAGTGCACCAAGATGTTTCCCAAAAAAGGGGCTTAAGTGGCCACTTTTTTTCTAAAATCAGGAAATACTGACCTTGGATGTGAAATTGAGGATACTTACACTCAAAATTTTGACATAGAACAAAAAGAAGGATTCAATTCCTTCAAGTCTACTTTCTAAACTACTCATTTATTTTGAAAATGGTTGAGATTAAGGGGTTCAAACGAGGGATGTACACAAATTGGTGATGTTTTTGTCAGAAAAACATAACCTAGCAACTCTTGTATGACCCTCGTATGGTAATTTCTTTTAGTATTTTTAAAATCACTAAGACAGAAGTTAGCTAACACTATGTAGTTGATGCATGATTTTTTTGATAATTTTTTAATGAATATTTTATCTTTTACTAATTTTCGAAGTGGACACTTCTTGAAAAATAGAATTCTGACCGTGCTAACCCTACAAATTTTGGAAACTAATTGAATTTTTATTTTTTCTAATTTGTAGAATGGAGTCTAGTTTCTAAAAATGTAATTTATTTGAAATTTTGATGAACGATTAATTTATAACGAAAAAAACACCAAACACTACTTTTTTCCAAAAAAGAGACATACAAACAAAAGAAATTATTGATGAACGGCTTAACATTGTCAGAAAGTGAAAAAAATTACATCGTTGGATAGCTAAGAGAGAACCTAACATTACCTAGATGTTTGATTTGTTTGATATTGAACCACATGCAATCCTGATGGTGACCATGAACCCAAATATGTGAAATATTGTAGAAATTGCAAAATCATGTCTCTGGTCATTAGGAATTCCCTCCAAGCCTTTGGGTTGGTATTCAAAGGAAAATACCAATCCTAAGGCTCGGGGATTCCCAAAGCAAGATATAACGCGAGCGTGTTAAAATGCACTCGCGTTATATGTCAATTTTGACATGGTTTTTTCTGTTTGCGGGGAGCATGTCTAGCAAGACATAATGCGAGCATGGTATAACACACCCACATTATGTCTTGATTTATGTTAAATGCATATTGAATGTATGTTTATATATTTGTATGCTTGTATGCACATGTATGCTTGTATGTCATGTATGTATGTATGTATGTATGTATGTATGTATGTATGTATGCCTGTATGTATCAATGCATGTATATTGTATGTATGCCTACTTGTATGTAAGATTGTATATACGTGCATGTACATGTATGCTTATATGTATATAGGATTGTATGTACATATGTATTATGCTTATATGTATGTATTTATGTATATCTTTAGAAGGACAGAGAATTTTAAGAGAGAGAGATCTAGAGTTGTCCAGGTAGGGTGGGAGAGAGAGAGAGAGAGAGAGTCTGGAGAGAGGGAGAGGGGGTGGAAGTGAGAGTTTAAGAGAGAGGGACTTAGCTAGGTAAGGTGGGAGGGATAAAGGGAGTGAGAGAGAGAGGGAGGTGGGAGAGAGAGAATTGAGAGAGGGAGAGAGAGGGGGGAGAGAGAGAGACAGAGAGAAAGAGAGATTTATGTAGGTAGGGTTCCAAAGGGAGAGACTTGAGAGTGTGAGGGGGGGTGAGAGGGATAAAGGGATAAAGTGAGAGCTTAAGAGAGAGGGAGTGGAAGAGAAGGGGTTGGAGTGAGAGGGACTTAGCTAGGTAGGGTGGGAGGGATAAAGTTAGTGAGAGAGAGAGAGGGGGTGGGAGAGAGAGAATTGATAGAGAGGGAGAGAGAGAGGGGGGGAGAAAGAGAGAGTTATGTAGGTAGGGTACAAAGGGAGAGACTTTAAGAGTGAGGGGGGTGAGAGGGAGAGACTTGGAGAGATAGGTAGTGAGAGGGAGTGCGAGAGGGATGGAGTGGGAGAGAGAGGGAGTCTGATTGAGAGACCCAAGAGAGGGAGAGGTTGTGGAAGGGAGTGACCTAATAGAGGAAGAGAAAGAGGAGGGTGGAGTGAGAGGGACTTATCTAGGTAGGGTGGGAGGGATAGATAGAGAGAGAGGGGAGAGAGAGAGAGAGAGAGAGAGAGAGTTACCTAGGTAGGTTGCCAGAGGGAGAGACCCTGAGAGAGAGAGAGAGGGTGGGAGGGAGGAGACATGAGAGAGGGAGAGAGAGGGAGTGAAGAGAGTGGGAGGGAGATAGAGAGATAGATAGAGGGACTGATAGAGGGTGGTAGGTATTGATTGAATGAGAGGTATGTAGAAAGAGGGAGAGGGTAGATAGAGACAATTAGAGAGGGTAGAAGAGAGGGAGAGGTGAGATGTATAGATAGAGAGAAAGCGATAGGGGTTGAGGGAATAGGTTTGAT